>JAUTDX010000574.1:0-143677 GCA_030844895.1 Ambrosia x helenae
AAAAGTTGAACTGCTGCAATGGCAGGGATTTTTTCACGTAATTTCTGAGTGACAGCTACTCTTACAGTCATCACGCTTGCTGCGGGACCCGTTAGCGTACTTTTACAATTGGCTCTTCTATAGACACAAATTTCTAGTGTGCCACCTGCTGCCCAACAAGATATGGCCTTATTTCTTCAAGAAACCTACCATGTTTACGGAAAAGGTAAGCAATTAAGTACATTGAACGAGCAAATAGAAGAGAAGAAACACAACTGAAGAAATGGATTAAGAAGAGTTGGCTAAATGGCCCGATTGGTTAACATGTCAAAACAAAAGCTTTTCTGGTATGAGTTAAATTAGGCCAAGCAGGCCACCCTGTCAACAAACATTTTATTATTCTTTAAAAACAATACTTAATGTGTTAATACGATTATAGAACTATTTTATTGCAATAAACCAATAATAATCTAAATTTCTTTTATAAAGGCGATTTAGAAGGTTGTAAGCATTTGAATACATTTTGGATGACTTTCACCCTTTGACTGCTGAACTCATTTTACCGATAAAGAAATAAACAGGTAACCCAAATCAACTTAATTGTTATAACGAGTCAAATTAACACCTCTAGGATAAGCACAACTTCTAACAAAGTAACAACCGCCAAAGGTAGCCTAAATGCCTAATATTGCTATTTTTAATGTGATCGTGTTTTATATATTTTTGTCTGAGAAAACAGAAATATAGGTATGCATTTGAACAATACATCAGAAGTTCTACATGAAAACATATAGTATTTCTAGTGTAGCTTTTGGTTGGATGCAAGGGTAAAATCATGGTTTAGAAAAACGGGTGAGGTGTACGCCTCAAGGCGTTTGTGTAAGAAAATGAATCTGAGGCGGCGTCTCAGGGTGTTATTTTGTACATGCGCCTCATAGAGCTGAAGCGGCAACAAAAACTGCCCCTCAAGTTCGCCTTATGGGTTTGTGATGTTTATTTTTGATGTTTTGAACTTTTTTGTGTCAATGTCTAACATTCCATGTCTTTTTATTTTAATGTGTGTTTTTGATGTTTTTGATGAATATAATGATAAAATTAGTTAGTGTTTCATTTTTTATAATATTTATATAATTTTTTAATTACACCTCGGAGGCAAAGGAAAACGCCTTGAGGCACGATTCCGTAGTTTTAAAACTTGGGTAAAATGATATAATTTTTTCTACGAACAGCAACAATGAATTCATTCAAATAAGGCTGGTAAAATGATATTAATGAATGTTGCCATCATGCATAATCATGATAGTGACATATTGCCTGTGTTCCTTTAACCGGATATTGAGGGGTGTTTGGATATGTGCTTGAAAAGTTATTACACTAATAGGGAACAATCTTAATCAATCTATCACATAATAGGCTTTAATAAAATAAGTTGTAGAAGATTAATGTTTGAATGTGCTTATGTTGTTTAAAGGTGTCAAAAGCGCGCAAGGCGCGCGCCTAGGCAATGAGTGCAGTGAGGCCGCTGCGACTAGTAAGGCGCGCCTTTTAGGCGCTGAGGCGCAATTTCTAAGCCAAATTCAAGCTAAAAGTTGCGGGAAACCTCTAAAACATCCTAAAGTAGCCCTAACAAGCTAAAACATTTCTAAAACCCTAAAAATGTACTTTTTACTATGCGTCCTTCTTTAAAAAAAAACCATCGTTTTTTAAGCGCCTAGGCTCCAAGCTCGGCCTATGCGCCTTGAGTGTGCCTAGGCGCTTTGACGACATAGGTTTTAAGTAGTAATAAGTAGATGGAGTGATTGACAAAATATAACCGTTCAAGGAACTTATGGATGTATAGGCCAAAAACACTCCAGTGAAAAAAATATTAAAAACAAAAAATCTTGTGAAGTGAAACTTAAAACAGTTGAAAATTGTTAAATTAAGTAGGATACAAAGGGTAAATTTAAAATACTTTCACCTTTCATAATCAGTTTTGGCAGCTGGTACTATTAAATGATAATCCAAAACTAAACTATTTCACCCCTAATATAACAAGAATCAATCAATTCAAACATGAAAAAAAAATAACAGATTACCACGACTTAAACCTCAGCAATCAGATAATCAGTCCCGAACCACATGGTAGTAACTAAGTAAAAATGCAAAATATGAAGAATAACAAGTATTGTACCTTCTCTACGGTTTTCTACATTCAGCTCAAGGCCAGTTTCTTCATCTGGCACCGGTTCAACCGCAACAATCTCAGGAATCTTTTCCATCAAACGCCGTTTCAATTCCCAGTTTCATAGTAGTCACAGAACTCGGACACGAACCACAAGCTCCCTGTAACTTTAACCGTACCACATTCCCATCAATTTCATGCAACGCCACGTTACCACCATCCGCAATCAGATAAGGTCTAACTTCATCCAGCACCATCTCAATATTTTCCGCAGTAAGAGGCAGCTCTACAGCCGATTCTGGAGTCGCAACCGCCTTTACAACTGCAACTCCAAACCATCACAAATCATAAACTTGTTCTACTTTATCATTATTCAACATATTATCTAATTCACACGATTAACACAAGTATTAAACATGAATACGATTGTTTAACTAATTTATATTCCATCTCTGTAACACAGTTGTATGTTTTATGTACCAAAAAGAAGAAACGACAGAGTCTAGCCTCCTATTTTAATAATTTTTTAAAAAAAATAATAAAAATGTACATAGCGTACTTTTTATTAAACATATTTAACCGTGTCTTAAACAGTTACCTTTGTGGCGAGTAACCCGCTGGAACTCGAAATTTCGATGAAAACGAACTGCCCCTTGCTACAGAGATCCGAGTGCCATAAAAGACGAAACTGGACATATTTTTATAAAAAAAAATCCGATAAAATCGTTAAGTTATTACAATTAAAAGCAAAAAGACAACGATACCTTAGGGAAGGCATTGATGGTGGAATATGAAGTAGAAGATGGAGAATCAAGGGTTTGTTGAGGTCTGGAGACGTAGGAATAAGATGATTGGCTTAAAATCATAGCTGCTGTTGGCATCTTGTTTGTAGAAGGAACCCTAATTAGTTGCAGGTAGAGATTGATGGTTTGAAGACGGAGTTGTTGTTTTAGGGCAGTTTATTGAGGACTCTCACGAAAGCCAAATAAGCCCACCAATGCTGATTTCATTTCTTTTATCACACACATAATAGATTTTAATAATTATTATTTTAGAAGGTGTCTTAATTGCGTTTTTTAATATGATTTTTAAATTATTGTGTTTTGAAAACTCTGATAATCAGTTTTTAGTGTTTGGGATTGCGTTTTTGAAAAGTAGATAATCAGCTTTTAGTGTTTGGGATTGCGTTTTGAAAACGCAGATAACTAGTTTTTTAGGTACCAAAACGCAATATTCTATAAGCAGCTCCACCCCTGTTTTTCAAAAACGCATCTTTTTTTTGAATAATCAATCCCAAACACCCCCTTAGTAGGTTTTCGGTGGCTTCGCGGCGGGTTTTTGATAGTTATCGATTCAGTTCATTATGGTACTAATACAATACGTGAACTCAATATAACAACCAAAATATATAAAAATGACTACATGTGCGAATACAACTCTTTTTTTGACAAAAATATATACCGCTTATAACATTGTTCTTAAGTGTCTTAAAATTAAATTCAAATTCATTGTTATCTCATAAGAAAATTTATTATATACTAGTAAAATACTCGCGCTACGCAGTGGGGTTTCGGTCGGTATTGGTTCGAATTTGTACGACAATATCACTCGATATAGTAATCGGATGAAATTAAATTGCTCAAGATGATATTGATACGTGTTTTAAATCGACTGAAAAGTATTGTTGTGGCACATAAACTTAAGAAAAAAAAATCTTAAGCTATGTTATAGTATAATTTATTATACATCGTTTTAAAAAATTCTATAAAATTATACCTACTTAAAGTTTTCATTATAAAAAAGGAAGTTTGTTTTTACCACAAAAGGTCCCTATAATTTAAGTAAAAAGTTAAAAAGAAAAAAAAAATAATAGACCAAAGATTCGAAATTGGGTTTGTTGATTTATGTGAACAAATGTAGAAGAGTGGGCCACTACAATGGCCATTAGAGTTTTAGAAATCACAAAGGGAATTTTAATATACAATAAATTGTGTGGTTAAGAAAAAAAATGGTCTAATTACGGATTGAAATGTGGCATAATCGGCTAAAGCAACAAATCATGAATTAGAACTGTAAACGCTTTATGAATTGTTACTATATACAATACTAAAGATATAAATATATAATTTATTAAATAGGGTCAAGTTATTGTACACAGTGTAATAAAAATGAGAATAGTGAGAATGATACAAAAAACATAATAGATAATGAATATAACACAATACCAAAAAATATAACACAATAACAAAAATATAACACAATGCTAAGAAAAAAGGACACAATGATGAAGACAAAAAAATACACAATATTACATAAAAGACTCAATCATATAACGTAAATTCTAAAAACTATAAGCTAAAAATAAAAATAAAATAAAAAATAAAAAAAGCGCAAAACCTAAAAATCTAGATCCTATGGTTCGATGAGACGGTTCCAATACCGCTTGAATGAGTTCAATCAGAGCCCGTTTGAAAACTTTTCCTACAACTTCCTATTTTTTTCTTTCATTTTGTATTTGATCCTAACTCTTTCTAAATAAAATAATTACGGGATTTTAATCACTATACACTTTATAAAACTTCTGCCACGTAACTTAGTGAGTTTCTAATCATACACGAGGGAGATGACATGATTTTAGTAACATAAAGTTGGCATCATTTATTTTCATGCTCACATTTTTATATGTTAATATTTTTATTTGCAAAAGTAATCATTTAACCATGAGATAACTCTTTTCCTAAATAATTCAAAACTAGATTGTTCACCCGCCCTTCGCGGCGGGGTGGACCATATTTTTCTAATAAAAAAAATAAAACATCGAACGCACCGGTAAAAGTAAAATGTTTTACATCGAGTAATAAACCAAAACGATTTTTTATAACAGTTCGGATTGATACCAACATGTTATTCAATTTGTATTAGTTGGTTAATTATAGTAACGATACATACACTTGCTAAACATCTCAACCACCCCCGACCCCAAAAAAAAAGGGAATAAAAATCATGATATTTATATTTTAGAATTCTACTTTATTCATCTTTACATCAATTTCTAGCAAAAATGCACAATAAATCTTTTACAATTATTTCTAATATTCAATAAGTAAAGAGTTAGTTCCATATAATTTCTATTAATAATAAATTACTAGCTAACTACCCCGGGAAGGTCCCGGGGTTGAAAAATCTAATATGACGTGATAACCTATTGTTGAAGTTAACTAACCACAAAATCTCTAAATCACTGCATGTCCATAATATTGTAATCAGTAATAACTCATATTTTCTAAACCTAAAACCTAATAAGTAAGTAGCTAAGCAATCACTTAGGTAAACTGCAACTATTTTAAAAACTCATCACATCTCTTTAATCTCGCATTGAAAATACATACACATGTGTTAGGGAATCATCAAGAGTGTAATATTTTCTAGTATATAAAACCACATTACATAGTATCACATTAGACTCTTCTTCCTTATCATTAAAATAGTGTACCTTTAAAGCTCTCCATGTCATGTATGGCGCATACGAATGGCTAACACTGTCAGAAAATCCTTCCGGAACCATTAGGATCGTATAAAGACATAAACTCCTGCATTGGACATATAAATCACCGACGTAAATATCTATAATACCCAATATCAATAGCTAATTACAACAATACAGCACTAACATTCTCACATGTATGCAAACATTTTCTGATATTTTTAGCTGTTACAACTTTATTAAATTATATATATATTATATTATATATATATATATATATATATATATATATATGTTACCAACTAATTAATTAATTAATTAATTTAATTCCATTATTATTATTATTCACAGAATCACGGCTAGAGCAACAGCTGCCGCTGCATCTGACTATGAGTCTCCTTCAAATCAAAGCATGGATCTAGTTAATTAATTAATTAATGCTACTGTCACTTGTTTTTGGTTTCTAATTATCATATGTATTATTGTAATATTCCGTAACTCCTACTGATATTCATCAATCCATTACTAAATAATCCAAGACTCCTAATACTTATATCTATCATTAGCTTCTTCTTTGTTGTGGTATCAGTTATCCATAATATCCATCCTTTAAAATTACATTTAATTACACTACTTATCCTTTTTATTTGTTCTAATTACACTAACACATCAAACCAAAACAGAAGCTACATCTCTCACACGCTCCACTACAGACACACAAAAACAGAGAACAAATATCCTACATCTGCAGGAGCACGATGAGACTACAAACAGTACCAATAACATCTCCTTTCTCATCAATAACAAAAAAATAAAAAAAATACGTACCTTCTCTCAGAAATCATTCACTTGTTACCATTCTATGACTATGAACTTAGTTAGTTATAGTTAAGAGACGTTTGCGACATTTATGCGAATCCAGAATTCTTAAAATCCAAGTTGCTTGACATATTTAGTACTCCTGAAAAGAGAAGTATGATGCGTAAAGAAAAACGAATTTCAAAGTAAATAAAATTAATGTCTTGAAATCAAAAATCAACTTACCTTGGTTTCTTCCCATAATGCCATTAGAATCAAACACCGTGTAGTCTGGATGTGGTGAAACAAACGGCGAAAGGTCATCCATGAATGTTATTATTATTATTATTATTTTATTATATATTATTATTATTATTATTATTATTATTATAGATCGAGAATAATAAGAATGAGGAGATGAGGCTAGGGTTTTGAGGAAGAAGAGAATGAGAAGGAGAAGAGATGAGTTTAGGTCATGAATGATGAGAGTATATTGTGAAGGAGAAGGAGAAGAACAATTGAGAGACAGGAGGCGAGATAAATTTAGGGTTTTATGTTGGGGGATAATGAACCGGGATGATGGCTTTGGATGGGGATGAAGGAGGGAGGTCTTCTCGTTGCAGATGATTTTGAAGACAAGAGGAGAGGTTGAGAGTTAGGGCTTGGGTTGATGGATGAAAGTTATACGGTTGTGTTAAAATGACAGAACATGGAGGCCGTGGTTGATGATAGTCTTATCTCCTAAATAAGAATAATGCTATTGAAGTTAGTTAGTTATATATATTAACATTGTCAATGGTGTCCGAGCTCTCCACCTCCAAAGTGATAGTCTTTCCGGTCAAAGTTTTCACGAAGATCTGCACCAAAAATAAGTTGATGTATTCATAGTCAATTGGTACCCGAAGATTGCACTATAAAAATAAATGTTTAAAAACATGTTTATTTTCAGTTTATAATAGAAAAGGATTGCGATACGAATGGAATAGTTAGTTACGTGTCTTGAGGGATTTCATGGTTTGTATAGCACCACTTATTGAAAACATTAAAAGTTAAAACGTTCTTAAAGTAACTCTTCTTTATCCAAATAAAAATTCACTTTTTTAAGTCAACATCCAGTACACATAACAGGGCAGTCTTAATAATCAACCTCCAACTTCTTCTAGTGATCCAACTCCAATAATAACAAGACTTCAATAGGAAAATATCACATGGAAATAGCCATGTTTTAATATACAGTCAGTCCTGCCACAGTTCCGGTGACATTTGACTTCAAAAGTCAAAACGACTACTCTCTCAATTCACAACTGATACTGAATATCAGAATACCATAACAAACCGCTAAATAGTGAAATCTTCATTTGGCCCTAATAGGGCAAGAGCTTAGGGTGGAGGGGGCGCAACCCTCGATACCCTCCACCCTAACAATCAAAACCTGCCACCTTGACTACCCGACACACTACCCAGAAAACCGCTCCAGCGGCGGCGGTGTTCCCGCACACCCCCACAGCACTCTCTCTCTCCACTGCACAGACCTGCAGCTCTCTCTCTCATCTCCTCTCAAGTGGGTAACTAAACCCGTAATCCCATCCCGCAATCGCTACCCTACCCGAGAGGGTGGCGGCGGTGTAGCCACAGCTGGTTGCAACCCGCAAACCTCCACCTTTAACATTGCATAAAGGGAACTATCATTTCCAGTAATGAATAACCCACCCGGCGCACATCCCTCCTAACCGATAAATTCCTTAGTTGATCCCTAGATACACTTCCAGGCCGGAGGTTTCCAAATCGCTCAGAGTTTTGTCCTACTCCGTAAATCGCCACCGTTAACAAAAGTATCAACAGTTCAATACTACAACAACAATTTTAGCAAATTACTAAATAGTAAACACTCATACAACCGATACTAATTTTACATTTTAAACATAATTCAGTTTAGCATCAAATCTTAGCATACTATTATTCTCAAGTAACAGAATATGTAATAATAATAATAACATATTAAATAATAATAATAATAATAATAATAACAATAATAATAATAACAGGTAAAGATATAACAATAACACTACAAAAGAAAAGGAACAAATCAAGTAGAGCTAATTATTATTATTATTACCGAAACAAACTGTAGCAGAAGCAAGAGTAACGAAAGGAAAAACAAACAGCAGCAGCATTAGAAACTTTAACATCTTGTGATTAATCTCTCACACATAAACATAATAAACATAAACACCATCGTCAGCTGTCCATCACTTCACATCTATTAGTCCAAGTAACAACTCCACTCCTCTTGCGTTGCAGGCCACTCGTTCTTGTTCCCGCCTTTCCTCCTCTTCCACAGCTCCTTCAACTTCACCTTCGTCTGCATATATATGTAAGAAATCAACATAAAACAACTTCAAATAACTTGGGGCTGACTGTTGTTTACCTTGTCGAGTGAAGCCTGAACCTGTTGAAGAGGGGTAGCCAGCCACCTGGTTCTGGCTTTGGCTTCCAAACTGAGTAAGGACACCATTGAACTTCCTCTTCTTGTCCAGCTTTATGAACGTCTGGAAAGCAAGTATGGAACTCTAAATTATTCTGAGAAGATCCGGGGTGCGCACCAACATATCTGATTCGTCTTCTGTCTCTCGGCTTCTACGTGACTCAGCGGCACTTCCCAGCCATTTGCAGGCACTTTCTACCTCTTTTTCGTGGTCGTTTCTCTGGCTCTGTCACTACGCAGCTGCTCTCCGCCTATGCCCCTGTTGAACAACCACCCGAGTTTGCCTTATCAATTGGCGGAACAACCGTTTTGCTAGAGCTGAATGATAACATTCCATCTTTAATTCCTCCTCTTGAAACATGAGAAATAACGTTTATGTTGTTGTTGTTATTGTTATTCTTCTCTCAATGTGGATCGTAGGAGCGACTGCATTTACATCAACAGCAGTTTGCTCATGGTTGTTACTTAAATCAAACAGAGCTCTAAGCTTATTAATAATGTTTTCACTGCTATAAATTAATTCAGTTGAACCTAACTCAACAACTCCATGTTTAAACTAACCTGAGCCCAGCTTCATCTTTGGTCGACATCAGCTACCAAAAAGTTGCCTCAATCAGACCATCCTCCGAACACATCCTCTTCCGACACTGCAATATACATCAGATCTGCCCCCTAATTCTACACTCCTGTAACAATAAAAAAAATCATAAAAAACCATACACACAAAATAAAAAGAAAGATAACACATAACCTAAAATACCCATATAATTTATACAACACAATTAACCTCAAAGCAACAAACTTTCCTCTTCCTAACCCTAAAAAGATCCCCAAAACACAAAACCCATCTAAAAAAAACTCAAAGCAATCGACTTTTCAGTTTCTAACACTAAAAGATTATAAAAAAATAAAACCCATAAAAAAAACTAACCAGTAACACGAAAAGAAGCAGAAGAAATATGGAACAAACCCTAAACTTAAACGACAATAAAATAAAAACACGAAAAAGTGATATGATGATAAAAGAAGCACAAGAAATATGGAACAAACTATTGTCGTGAAGGAGAATTACAGAAGAATTAGGAGAAGATCGACGCTAGGTTACAATTGAAAGGAAATTTAGGGTTTTATTTTTCTTAAAGAAGAATATTGTAATTGAGACTTGAGAGAGACGTGATATATCATTAGGTTTTATCTTCTCCTTTTTTTAATAAAAAATAAAATAATTAGAAAACATTAAATTCTTTTGATTATTATGCCACGTGGCAGTTTTTGTAGTTTTAAGGAGGGCTTGAGGCATCCATTGCATGCCACGTCATCAAAAGGGCTTTGTTTTAAATATATATATAGATATAATTTAAGTAATATAATATAAATAACTATATTTCATCATATAACATGGCTCCAGAGAAGGTCTGGACCTTGGAGTGAGAATAAGACTGCATATTTGTTTTCATATTTTATGAGTATACATAAAAATTTAAAAAGGAGTCATACCCATTAAAGCTTGCACACCCAAAAACAGAGTTTCATTTACCTTGCTTTCTATTTCTTTGCTGCACCTAACCACCCACCCTTTCACCGCCACCGTCATCGTCACGTCTCTAGACCCCATCTCCGACACCGAAACATCCTCTCTCTCTCTCTTTAAACCACTGACGACTCCTAACAGCCTCCGGTTGTCTTCGTCAGAACCGGCTATGCTTGAGTAAGATCGTACCGTAGGTCGGTGGAGATCCAAAATCAATCGTCCCAACCCATCAACCGAGCGGGCTGCATTCCAGTCACAGGCGATAAGCCCAGTGACGGATCTTTCGGATACAACTGCCACCAGCCAAGATCTAGCCCTCTCCGACAACCACAAACCATACGTAAAACGATCTTGGTACCAACACTGGGTTCGAATTTTGGATCCTCAAGGTTCCGTTCATTTAAAGTTTGATGTTCTTTACCAAAAATCCCTATGTCTAAAATGAAAGGTTAAGAAAAAAAAAAAAAAGACAATTGTAGCACTGTAGCTACAAGTTGTATTTTAATATATACGAGCAAGGGCTTCCCGCGCGTTGCGGCGGGATATTGTGAACCGAAAAAAATTGACGAAAAAACGTTAAACCATGCACGCCGTTGCGAAATGTTAAGTCGTCAAATTTAGATCGATAGGTAAAACATTATTGTAGAAAGAATAATAAATCAAAATGATAACAAATACCGGCACACGTAACAAAATAGAACAAAAAATGATTTTACCTTACAGATGAGAACACAATCAGTCGGCGGCCGACTACTCATAACACGATCGCGCTAGGTTGAATCATTTCTTTGGCTGTTGTAGCACCTTATAGGGTTGTCACTTTCATAAGTCCTTCAACTCCATACCTGCTCTGAGATGGACATAGAACCATGACATGTTAGTAACAAAAGTCGACTTAGATATCCCAAAAATGAATGTGTCAGCTTCTCCTTTAAAGGGATTATGTGATACCACCCAGTCAACCCATCGTTGGTTTATTTTCTGACCAATTGGGCACTTTCCATTAGTGTCATGAGACCATGAAAATAAACTCAAGGAGTGGAAGATTGTCATTTATTTGGCACCATTTCACTATAAAATGTAATAACAATAACAATTATACCAGAGATTATGAAATAACCTACCAA
The DNA here is from genome assembly GCA_030844895.1 of Ambrosia x helenae. NCBI lineage: Eukaryota > Viridiplantae > Streptophyta > Magnoliopsida > Asterales > Asteraceae > Ambrosia > Ambrosia x helenae. The sequence continues at coordinate 11,569 of JAUTDX010000574.1, forward strand.
GTCAAAGGACGTGTTGAAAACCCCATTTTTATTTTCCATCAACATAGTCATAAATTGCCATATGTTGTTTGCGAGTGGCCTGCAAAAAGAAAGCCATTTACTAAGTATTCTTACTAAAATTTGGGTTGTAACAAACAGTTAAAAAATCACATCAGATAATAGCAAGAAGAGAGGTCAACTTTACCAAAGTTGCTAACAACGCTTCCATCATCTACGCGCATCCTACGACCATATGTGTTAAACATACACTTAATCTGAGCGAACGCTTCCGTTTTGTTTGATGCACTACACTGGCAGGTTAGCACCATCTTTCCTAATGTTTCTTTTGCCACAAAATACCGCCTCGAATACCCGCCATAAAATAAACCATCTCAACCTGCTTTATAAAAAAGTAGTTAAGTAAACAATGTTATAATAGAAGGAAAGAGCGCTATAAGAGAAAGAGTGCCTCGATCATGGGATTTTTACTGAGCAACTAAAACAATCATTTGCAGGTGTCACCGGGAAAAGGCAAATTGAACGCAAAGTTAGAACCAGCATAATTGGTCTGTAGATGATGATATTTCCATCAAAAGCAAAACTCCACTATTTAAATCAACATCCTATAACACCCCAAAAAAACACACGAAGATTAGAGATCAATTACAGGTTAAGATGTACAGGATCAAATTGGTACCTACATAAACGGGTTTAAAGAACAATAATAACAAACAAACATACCGGATCAATTACAGGTTAAGATGTGCAGGAAGAAATTGATACCTACATAAATGTGCAGGAAGAAATTGGTACCTTTATTCTCCTGAGATCAGATCTATCCCATGCAGAGCCCAAATCACCACCGCCATTGTCTTCTTGTGTCCTCGTCGGAACCAGGTCCTCCGCCGCAGCGCCGCCGCGCCTGGTTGCCGAATTCCATACAATAAACCACCTTCAGCTCCACCTTCATATGGACGCTGCAGCCATAACCATTTTCATTTACCAATTTTCAATTCTCTATCTTTCCTCCCATATCTCTAAAAAACCCAACCGTTTTCTCTCTTTAAAAAAAGTGCAACCACCGTTGCTACCTCATGACAGCCCCCTTTCACTCGGAGGTTCGTTCGATTTCGTTCGATCCGGGTCACCAAGTCACGTCCACGGCAAGATCTGGTCTAGATGGAGACATGCAGTCCGGTCATCTGGTTTGTCTTCGTACCCACAGATGTTTCCTTTAACCAATGCTATTCAGCGGAGCAAAGTATCATCACCCCCCTTTGCCGAAGTTGCTTCATCGCCGCTAGGTTATGGCGGGAAGTGACAATCATGGGCTGTACAATCTGGAGAATGACGGTGGATGGCCACCTCTAGGATGGTGGCTTTCTTCTCTGTTGTTGTGTGGTAGGAGTACGTCGGTGGAAATCGCCAGATCGGTGGCTTCGAGGAGAGAGAGAAATGAAAGTGAGATAAAAAGACAAAGAATTAGAGACGCGTGGACTGATGTGTGATAGATAAGGCTTATATGTTCTTAAATAAATAAAAGACCCTAAAAGATGTAAAAATTACAATTATGCCATATTACTGTTCAAAAGGTTTGCAAATTATTATAGTGTAATGTTTAAAGAATGAAAAGAAAGAAAGAGAGGGGAAAATCTAGAGATATAGAGAGAGGTGAAAGGTAAGCATGAGAGACAGAGAGAGTGTTGGAGGAGGTGGGTCATGAGCAAAAGAAGAAAAAAAAACTTTTTATATTAATATATTAAACTTTGGTTATCAACTATTAGATTAAAAACAGACGGCTGTGATTTTAAAAGCACTATTCTAGAGTTGCTTTTTAAATAATAGGAAAATAGTAATTTACTCCAAAACAGTTTTGAGTAATCGTATCGGTATTATATAATCTTATTTCATCTTATACGCATGATCTTTTTATATAATCTCATACATGTCATGTATCAAGTATAGGGTTACAAACGAACTGAACTTTCAGCGAATAGTTCATGAACTTTTCGGCGGGAAGTTCGTTTGTGTTCGTTCGTTTAATAAATGAACGAACTCGAACAAAAAATTCAGTTTGTTTAACTAACCGAACGAACATGAACAAAGGTCGCGTTCGTTCTTTTATGTTCATGAACGTTCGGTAACGTGTTCGTTAATGTTCGTTTGATAGTTTAATAGATTTTTAATTTTTGTAGTTTTTATATTCTTTAATTTTTATTTATTTTTTCCAAATAAATAAATAATTTATGTGAGATAAGTATATAACTATATGAGATTATTAAACCATATTTTTAGGTGTTGTTTGTTTTTTCTGCAGGAAAAGGTCTGCAGTCTGCGGACCACATCTGCATACATATGCTGGAGAAGAGGTGGACCAAAGGTCTGCAGTTTGTAAGAAAAAGACTGTTTGTTCGTTAACGTCCGCAGACTACTGAAATAAACTGAAATTTAAATAAACTGATTTTTTACAGCAGTCTGGTGGTAGACGATGGTGGTGGTGGTGGTGGACCATGGTAGTGGTGGTGGTGGACGGTGGTGGTAGACGGTGGTGGTGGTGGTGGTGGTGGGTGAGGAGAAGAGAAGAGGAGAAGACCTTTGAAGACCTTGAACAAGTTTGCACAAAGAAGAGGTCAGGAAGACCTTTTTGAGTTAAAGCTCTTCCAAAAAAACAAACAATCTGCAGACCCCAAACGTCTGCGTGCGTCTGCGCGGCATAGACAAAAGAGGTTAGAAGTGCTTCTGAGCAAAAAACAAACAACACCCTTAGTATAATCATTAAGTACATAATTAATGAAGGGTTCAAATTTAAATAAATAATTAATGAATACTTCAAGTCTAAGATGCGAGCTCAGTTTTTTAGCACTAATTTATTATGTTTACTAATATTATGTTAATTACTAAGTATGTTTGTATAAATAGGTTATATTTTTACTAATTTCCCTTTGTGTTTCTCTCCGTTCATGAACATTTCTTTGTGTTCGTTTGTGTTCATGAACACTTGTTTGCGTTCATTAATTTCTGTTTGTTTTCGTGTGAGTTCATGAACAAAATTAGCAAACAAACACGAATAGAAAATCTCGTTCGGTAAGTATTCATGAACTATTGGTGAACACATATTTTCGACTGAATTACAAGTTTTGTCCTTCAGGTTTGTACCAGATTGCAAGACATGTCCTTTAACTTTAAAATTGATTGGTTTTGTCCTTTATCTTTTAAAATCTTGTACATTATGTCCTTTATGGCTAACTTGGTTAGTTTTCTCCGTTAAGTTTGGTCATGTGACATGCACGTGAGGTATTTCAGTTAAAATCCTCTTATCTTCTTCCCCAATTTATAGATCATAAACATAAACCCTAACCCTAACACCCATTTCAATTAACCCTTTATTAATCTGCATCTGTCTTGGTTAAAAAAAATCATTTTTTTTAAGAATCCCTTTATTAATTTGCATCTGTTTGCTTCAAAGATTGAGTTTTTAACATACCCATGAAGAAATCTGCGTTGACTTTGTTGAATGATTAACAATCTTGCAAACAGAGCATGAAAAACCTTCTTAAGAAGCTACACATTAGACCAAACCATTCATCTGATGATAATAATAGTAATAATAATAACATCCAATCAGTTTCTGAATCTTTAAGCAAACCCAGTTCAATTACAGGATGGCTTAACTCAGTGACAAGTAAGGGAAGTGCTTCTTATACAGTTGAGAGGGTTGACTCAGTTAGTAGTAGTCAACTGGATGCTGCTATGGATGAATTGAGAGGGTTTGGGTGAGTCTAGGATGCTGAGGTTGAAGGGGAGTATCAGATTCAGTTGGCTTTGGAGTTGAGTGCTAAAGAAGATCCCGAAGCGGTTCAGATCGAAGCGGTTCAGCAGATCAGTCTGGGGTCTTTGGATAAGGAGAATACTCCTGCTAAAGCGGTTCAGATCGAAATGGGTGTTATGGTTAGGGTTTATGATCTATAAATTGGGGAAGAAGATAAGAGGATTTTACTGAAATACCCTCACGTGCAGGTCACATGACCAAACTTAACGGAGAAAACTAACCAAGTAAGCCATAAAGGACATAACGTGCAAGATTTTAAAAGATAAATGACAAAACCAATCAATTTTAAAGTTAAAGGACATGCCTTGAAATCTGGTACAAACCTAAAGAACAAAACTTGTAATTCAATCCATATTTTCCCTAACAAACAACATGAACAAGGCATTGTAAGTGTTTGTTCAATTCGTTTTACAGCTCCAATCAATTATACATGTCCTGAATGTTTTAGATTTCGAGTATACCCACCAAACTCATGTTGTTATTTTGTCATCCCTAGAAACATGTAAACCCAAAGTCGAAAACTTTAGGGACAAAACCTGTCACAAATAATATTAAGAACACCAAATCAGACAATTTCGATATTCGATATACATAAAATAAAACCAAACCTGCAATGACGAAAACCCCCAAACCAGTAATAATGGAAAACATTGCTCCTTTGATGATACGTTACCGTACAAAACTCAAGCAAGCATCCATCTTATGGCTTCAAGGTTTCAAGAAGCTTGTTGTCTTCACAGAGTTGTCATATACTGTTACAGGTTATCTTCTACTTACACTACTTTAATAATATCTTCAATTACAACTTCCTCATCTTTAATCTTTATCTGTTTGTTGTGAAGATCGAGGCAGTTGATGATCCGTACTGGACAGTGCTTTTTATTGAACGGCTTTATCTTTCTAGGAAGGTGATTCTTTTGTTTTTTAAGTTATTGATCGTAGTTTTGTTTGAAAATAAGTTGTATTTAGTTTTGGACTTTGATTGACTTGGGGTGTTTGTTTGTTTGTTTGTTTGATTTGAGTTGATGAATAACTTCAGTTGTAATGAGATGTTTGTTATTTTTAGTTAGGGAGCTAACACGAAAATCGCGGGTTTCGGGTTAGTATAGACATGTTCTGGTTAGTTTCAGGTTGAACCTCCCAACACGTTTAGCTTAACGGGTCGGGTTCGGGTAAACCTGACGGGTTGGCGGGTTGATTTGTTTAACCCATGTATGTTACATTTTGTTTTTTGTTGGGTATTTTATGTCATAGGTATAACTTACAAAGAAATTGACATAAAATTTAACAATAAAAATACAACTTTTATGTACATTTGTATTTTTGTTGTAAAATTTTAATTTTAAAAACAATATTATGGGCAAAAAGGTTAAAAAGTTAAAATATTCGAGTCAAACGGGTCGTGTTCGGATCAACCCGTGAATATTCGGGTCGTATTCGGGTTCATATGTATGACACAATTTTCGGGTTTAGGTCGTGTTCAGGTTCTTGTAAAGTTTTCAGGTTGTACCTGACAACCCGCGAACACGATCCGTTTAACACCCCTATTTTTAGTTATTGGATATCTGAAATCAAAAGTCTATTTATTGTTGGGATGAATGGGAGTGATTGTAATGTAGTTGTGAAGTGATTTAAGTTTGAATTTAAGGTATTGGTTGGCATGAATTCCTGTTTATATTGATTTTTGATATATCTTTAAGATTTTTTATATATATGTTTAACTGTTGCTAATCTACTCTGTAAGGTGACTTAAATTTGTATTGCTTTGCAGTATTTTCATTCTAAGATCTCTTATCCTTCCAACGCTAGAATGGATATTACATTTTGGAGTCCCTGATGGATATCAAGAACCATGCTTATCGCAGATGCCTATAAGATTGTATGCCTTCTTACGACTTGGACTCTTGCAACTTATTTATGTGAGTATACAACAGGAAAATTGGTTTTAAGTTATGGGTGCAGCTACCTTAAAACATTGTATATCTTAAGATGCTTATAAACAATGATTTAGAGTTCTTAAAATGTGAACTGCCATGGTTGCTACTGTACTTTGCGAATATGCTTATAATCATGGTTATAAAAGTCCTATGTATACGAATTGTATTCGTTTATTGTTATACAGTTGGTTTTGTATGATGTAATCAGAATTCTATAAGATTAGGTAAAAATCGAAACCTTTTATACTAAACAAACAAACATGCCCACTAAAATCCCCTCAAAGTAAGGTATAGGTAGAGTGAGATGAGGACAAACCTTTCCTCTATCCCACGAGACATTGTTTAAACAAACTGCTTAGGCGTGCGCCTCGAGGTGAGGCGGCCAGAAAACGAGTATGAGGTGGCGCCTCGTGTGGTATTTTTGTACGTGTGCCTCGTAGGGCTGAAGCGCTAAGAAAAACTACGCCTCAGGGGGTTCTGATGTGTGTTTTTTTTATGTTTTAGACTTTGTGTGTCAATTTCAACATTCAGTGTTTTTTTTAATGAATCTGGTGATCAAATTAGTTAGTATTTTATTTTTTTTATAAGATATATAATTTTTATTTTTTAATCCCGCCTCGGGCTTACGCCTTGGTTCGCCTCGAGGCTTACACCTCGTGAGGCAATGGGAAAACGCCTCAAGGTTCGATTCCGTTTTTTTAAACTTTGCCATGAGATAGATAGGCTGCTTCCGATGAGACTCCGGTCTATTCTTTCTTTTTAGTAAAATGATACATATAACACAGAGTATATATAAGACAAACAAAAATAATACTAATAGTAGTAAAATACAGATAACAAAAGGTAGTGATTAAACTAGAAAATAATAGTAGTAGTAGTTGAAAAAGAAAAGAGAGGAGGACACAAAGGATCACAAACCACCTAGAATGTGAACTAGCGCCGACACCTAGGAAGAAGGGCAAACCAAATGGGTAGGAAAAGCTAAGACACCAAGGCAAAGCTTAAGAGAAACCTTTTATACGAGTCCCTGCTAAATACTAGTCCTACATCTTCGTACTTGCTTGTGCTTAGATTACTATTAAACAAAAATGTTTGGTTTATGTAATTATGTTTAATAAAGCTTCTCTCCCTTAGCTAATGATGCATGCCTTCCAAAAAAAAGCTAATGATGCATAGTTTTTCTTTTTCCTCGTGATCTTTAATTTCTTATGGAAGTTAAAACATTTGTGCCATTAACAGTTCCTCTTGTGAAACTTAGCATTACAGATAACTTAATATGATATATTTGCTTTGTAACAGGCTCTATGGTTCTATCCTTTGTACATATTCAGCTTCATTTTAAGCACCATCTGGTACAATTCTTTTCTTCTCAGCAGATATTTTTGTTGTTTCTTGTGATTTGCCAACTTATATGTAAATATGCACACGTGTATAACTTATATAGGTACAATGATATTGCCCAGTTTGGTCTTACGGTTACTGGAAAGGACGCGCCAACCAATTTAGCTCCATCTAGCCAAAAGGAACCTTCAACGTCACAAAACGCAACACATGTTGATAAACCAACTGACCTTGGCGGTACTATTGTACTTTAGATGCTAAGATGCATGTTATCTTGTTAGTTGCGACTTGCGAGTGTTGGTCATTTAGTTGCTATAATATAACTTCTTTTTCTGCAGGGTCATGATAGGAATAGCAGAACAAGGATATTCAATCCTCTTATTGACCTTTTTTTTCTTGGAGGTATATATATTTTCGCATGCCTTCTTATATTTTTTGTTTTTAAATGATTAGTCTTTGGCAATATATGCTGAAAATAATGAGGTTGTAACAGGTTTACCTCACAGGTTTTGTACCTGTTATTGGGAAGGCTCTCAATTTTGTACTTCTTTCATGGATGTATGCGTATTACTGCTTTGAGTATGTGCCGACTACATGGCTACCATTTGTTGAAATTTAAATGTGGCATAATGGTGGGTTTGGTAAAGGATCAAACTGGTTTTTTCTTTTGTTTGCAAAATGGGCAGCTTGGGTTGATCTGGAACGTTATAATGTTATATGTTCAAAATTGTTACTTTTTTTTTTCGTAAACAACTCGTGTGTCAAAGTGATTATATAAATTTATATTATTTCTGTAATAATCTAGTTTTGTTAATAAAATGACTTTTGACCCATTCAGCTTCGCCCTGCTTTCTCTTAAGTCAGTTCTTATGTAACCTTTGATTCAATTAAAAACATTAACTAAAACCCGCACTGCCCATTCATAGGTAAATGGGTTGAAATTGTCACCTCTACGGTACTAATGATACTTTACCATGTCTTCTCATTGCAACTCTGTAATTTTATAGGTACAAATGGAACTTCTCTGGCCTGAGCTTGGATAAAAGGCTTGACTTTTTTGAGTCTAACTGGGCATTCTTTGCTGGTTTTGGTATTTTCCAGATTTTTTCCACATATATTGGCTTCATGTTGGTAGTTATAATGTAGCAATTCTTTTGTTTCAACTATACCTGACAAAGCTGACCTGCAAATCTAGTTTTGGGTTCATATGGGTAATTATTTTAGCATGTTGGGTTATGTTGGGCAGTAAAAAATGTATGAACAGGTTGGCATGGGTTGAATTTCATAGGAAGCGGACTCCCACAGGTCAGGATGGGTTGTTGGAAAACATCTTACGGGTCAGGATGGGTAGGGGAAAATAGTTAACGACTTCCCACTCTGGTCACCACCGGAACCTTCACCACCACCTTAACCAGCACCGACCATCACCGACCATCACCCATCCTGCCATTTTTTTAAATTTAGCCCATCATGACCCAACCTGTTATGACCCAAATCCATCCTTACCCAAACCCATCCTGATCCTCTTTCTAAAATGCCCATCCTAACCCAAACCCAACCCAACCCAACCCAACCTGCCCATTTTTTCCACCTCTAGTCACCACCGGAACCTTCACCACCACCTTAACCAGCACCGACCATCACCCATCCTGCCATTTTTTTTAAGTTTAGCCCATCATGACCCAACCCATTATGACCCAAATCCATCCTTACCTAAACCCATCCTTATCCTCTTTCTAAAATGCCCATCCTAACCCAAACCCATCTTGACCAACAACCAACCCAACCTGCCCATTTTTGCCACCTCTATTTCAACCATGTAAAACCCCTAACCAAATAAAATTTGAGAGGGAAATGACAAATCACTCTCCCCTTCTGAAAGAGTTTGTGTCCGCATGTTTAATGAGTGTTATCTAAACATAATGCTTCTTCCATTCTAAAACTAGTTTTTAACAATTTATTCTTTTTGGCAATGTCTCAAGCCAGAAAAATGGAACTTTGAATATAATTCTTATTTAGCATGTCTACATGTTAATATTAAGGGGAATTGGAATTAAATACTCCCAACTTTGTCAGGTTGGAAGACAATAATCCCAACTTGAACATTGGAATCTAACAGGCCCAACTTGTCTTGGTTTTTATTTCACTGGACCAAACTAACTGGGTTTAACCCAGTTAGTTTTCTGCCACGTAGGCAGGAAACTAAATGCGGGCCCAGATTTTTACACGTCATCTGCCACGTGGGACATTTTTTACACGTCATCTGCCACATGGCATGCCACGTAGGCAGAAAACTAAATGTGGGCCCTAATTCTACACGTCATCTGCCACGTGGCATGCCACGTAGGCAGAAAACTAACTGGGTTAAAACCCAACCCGTTAGTTTTGGTCTTGTGACATAAAAACCAAGACAAGTTGGGCCTGTTAGATTCCAATGTTCAAGTTGTGATTATTGCCTTCCAACCCAATAAAGTTGGGATTATTTAATTCCAATACCCCTAATATTAACGGTAAGGGTGGCACAAACTTTTATTTTTCATTTTTTTGTGTGATTAAGATGTGAGAATATTATTCATGTGAGCATCAAAATTGTACTTTCAGGATCTCCTTGTGTTCTGGCTATTTTCTTTTTTTCTCCTCTAGTGAGTTATGGAGTAATGGCAGTACTCTTTCCAATGGTAATACTCTTTCAACACTTTCTGTATTATAATTGTAGGATTAATCTTGACGGGTCACGTTCGGTAAAGGATGCGGGTCAGAAATTGGTTGGAATGGGTCAGCGAAGTTTACGTTGTTTTTAGCTATTAGTTAGTTTAACAAGTCTTAGATAGTGGTTTAGTGGCCCTAAATAATAGTTAGTTGGTTAGTGGGTCTTTGTTATATTTTAGTGTATTTAAAGTAATTTATGCAATGAATGAAAGTGTGTGTTCAAGCAGTAATAGTAGGTGAGGTTGAAAACCCAACAATAATACCATAAATCAGAATACGAATTCAGAATTTTTGGAATTCTTTTATACATATTTAATATATTATGGGTGGCCACATGCGTTCGGAGATGTTGACTGTCATGGGCTTGAAATCTTACATGATTGTGTTATGGGTTTGAATAATAATTTAATGACACTAATAATTTGTGTTCCAGTTTGTTTTGACTGCAGCAGGCTCAGATGCAGAGAGTGTAACCAACGCTCATAAAACGAAATGGAGAGGTGAAGAACTTGGAAAGCTCCCTATACTTTATGCTGCAGATAAGTTATTGTAAGAAATCTGTTTACATATAATCTCTTATATTATTATTGTTAACTATAACTATACATTCTTTTTTGGTTGCTAACCAATTATAAATAATTGATGCCAAGTATGATTACAATAATATTATGTGTTTTTTAAACGAAATGATTCGGAGTTATACAAAAATACACTTTACGCAACCTTTTGACTTGTTTTTATTAGGCCAAATTTTATTTCATCTGACCGGTTTGTCCCACTGGAGATTAAAATAAAAGAAAAACAACTAAAGCGACCATTCAAAAAGTAAACGAGTCGAAATTGTCACCTCTACTTTAAATTCAGATAGAATGTTTAAAGAAAGACATAATTACCGATTTTAGGTGGAATATGTCTTTGATTGTCATTTTATTTACAGGATGCGAATCTTGTCTCTTCTTCCTTTGGAACCTCAGGAGCAAACATCTGACAAGAAAGCACTCTGAGACTAATATGCTGATCCTAAGAAGTTAAAGATTCATGTGTTCATATAAAGATTACATTTAGTTGATTTATGGCATCTTAATTAATGATTAGAATGTGTGAAATTTGGAGCACAGAAAAATGTTTAGAAAGTGACAAGACAAGATAACATTGTGACATAGATGCTTGAAGATTTTAGATAAAGAATTGTTTTTTTGGTCTCAAGATGATTGACATGAAAGTATGAAACATGCCAACATCTGTATTTTACATCTTGTTTGATATTCAATGCATGTAGTACAACTGTACGAGTCATTTCAGTTCTTGAATCTTCCTTTATTTTTTATTTTGAGTTGGGCCTTCTATCAAATTTCCACTTCCATTATATTTGATCTTGTTATGGTCTTTCCGCGCTCCCTGGGAGTGCTGATGCGAAGGGTCAGGGGAGCGGTGTGCCCCCCGCTCCCCCTTCCCTATTCATTTCCGAGTAAGCCCGTGGCCACACTAGTCCTCCCTGAGTCTCCCTGCGTTCTTTCTTACCTACCTTTTCTCACTTTAGTTAATTTTAAAATACTATAAAAAAGTGTAGGATCAAGAATGGGTATAACGTAGGTTAAAAGGAAGGAGATGGTGATGTGATGCTGAAGTGATAGTCAGAGATTAGGGAAGAGTATAACGCATGGCCTTATGAAAAGTTATTTGATGTTGTTTGATATGTAATTTTAATCTATTTTTTATTTGAATTATAATTGAACATTACCATTTTGGAAAAGAATAAAATGGTTCTTTTGTTTTTTACATTTGGTAAATAAATATTAGCTTATATTTATTTTTTCATGTTACATATGAATAGGTACGCTTGTTAATGAGTGAACCGTCTCTTTCCTCTCGGGCTAGGTTAAACAAGCCATCTTGGTTTCTCTTTCTTTTCTTAGCAATTTGAAATTTGGGCTCTAGCTTGACTTCTAAAATGTTTGAAGAGACTTATTTATTTAATTCAATTTTTTTATCTATATAGGTAATTATGTTATAATTACGGTTGTCACTAGGGAGCTCATTAAAATATGTGGCTAATTTATAAGTGGAATTGGTTTTTAACAATAAAGATTAAAATTTTGGTTTGACTTAAACGTGTCAAGCAAGCGACCAACAAGCGAGTTTACTAAACTAGCTTTAAGCAACCTTTGTTCGAGCGAGCCTTGAGAGAACCTCGATCCATGAGCTTTTTGTATATCATCATCATCATACTCAGTTAATCCCACCTATAGCAAAGCTAAGGTAGAGTCTGAGGAGGGTAAGATGTAGACAGCCTTACCCCTAAGAATAGAGAGGTTGCTTCCAGTGAGACCCCCGCTCGATGTGGTTTGGTATCAAGCCTTGGACATAAAGCACAGAACACTTAGCAATCGAGACAAACCCGATCGGTGCATGTACCCCTTTGTCTTTTGGCTATCAACGCCACCACATGATGCATGATTAACCGTCCGTCATTTTTAACGTTATTTTCACGAAATTAGTATAATAACGTTAAAAACTAGTACAACTTTACTTTTGCCCCCGAGGGACACACATATATACATTATATGTGCACACCGTATATGAATCTGCATATTTATTTTGCTTCTAGTTAGTAAATATTTCTATAAAAGTAATATATTTGAGAAAACAAAAGATTAAACTTGAAAAGTGATTAATAAAACCTCAAATCAGATTAAAAAAACTATAACATAGAAAATTTTTAATTAATTAAATTATTTGTTTTCTAATATTAAGCGGTTAAATATTAAAGAAGGAATAGAAAGATGTCATGAGACCATGTGTAGTGTGGGTATTATAATGCCCAAAGAGCTTGATAATGCTCCAACACCGTCCTTCTGCGCATTATAGGGGCATGAAGAAGAAGAGACATTTCTATTATAATGCCCAAAGAGAAAAAAATATATAGAAACTAATTATTAAAAGGGTATTAAGAGACATTAACCATTACACATTTTAAATGGGTGTTATAATGTTGATGTGGTATAAAATGCCTCTTATAAGTCATTAACCATTATAGATAATTTGATTTCGAGCTCCGTTTGGACCGTTAATCTGATTTAGAGCTCCGTTTGGACCTGTTACATAGCATAAATTGGGTTGATTTCCACAACCATTTATAACTAATCACACTTAGATATTTATTGTTGACTTTTTATTCCAATTAGTTATGTAAGAAAAAAGGATAAGAAAAAAAACTTGCATGCTATTCAAAATTTCAAAGTCATTGTCAAATTATAGTGGGGACACCAAATTTGTGAAAGATTTTGTATTGGATTTAAGTGGACGGGAATATGAGTATTTGACTCCACATGGTCAATAATGTTTGAATAACTAATGGACATAGGGTTTTGTTAAATGGGATGTTAAAATTATATAAGGTTATATAATTTTACATAATCCAATTTTATCAAATTTTGTTATTCATTTTATTATTAGTTTTCTTATTATTATAATGGGCTCAATTCTGGGTTAAGAGTTTGCAGGTTAAATGTGCTCATGATTGAAGAGAGTTTAGGCTTGTAGATGAGCTGAGCTGGGCTGGAGCTGTTTGGTCAAGAAGATGGTTCAACAGAAGGTTCAAGTCAATAAAGGTTCATCTTATTTTGTGTTTTATCCGGATCAATCCTGAGCGTCCATTGGATTGATCCGTGTGTGATAGTTGATCCAAGGGCTGAGGAGTTGCCCAGCTGTGTTTTCTCAATAGAAGGTTCTATACCTCTATATAAAACACAAGTCTTTTACAATTTCTAGGGTTAACACTTTGATCAGTCTTTTTTACTCTCTTTATCTCTTTCACTTGTTTCCGGTCAATTCAATCATAGAGATTTGTTAGGTTTGAGTTGGTCTTTAACATCTTGTTATAGATCTTGTGTACTCCTGTAAACCTATTGTTTTAGATCTTGTGTATGATTGTTGGAGTCGTGTATCTGGCTTAGTTTAGGTGTTAGGGTTTTCTTTGTAACCTTAAGAGTCTTTGTATGTTTGATTGATCTTAATAAAGTTTTAGAGTATTATTGAGTTGATACCATGAATTCTGACATGGTATCAGAGCTCTAGGCTTTGTTTTTGGGGGGGTTTCTTGATACTGTTTATCGAATCCCTTATTCGATCTTTGTCTTGTGAGGATCTGGGTGCTATATTATTCCACTATGGAGACATTGAAGATTTGTTGGTCTATTTGACAGATCTGTTGATCTGTTTGGAGCTGTTGTAGCTTGGATCTAGTGGAGTGCATATTTTCTGTGCTCTCTGGTGTTTAACCCTAAGTGAAGGTTGAACACTACGAGTTTGTTGGAAAACCCTAACTTGGGCAAATCCCTCAGTGAGATCTTTCCTTTTTTTGGATCGTTTTTTTCTTTGAGTCTAGGAGCATTGTTCGGGTTAGGGGGCCGGAATTGGCTCATTGATTGTGTTCTTGGTTAAGTCAATTGTCTAGGTCTAGAGGCTCCAAAGTTAAGACATGCAGTGGGGCCCATGAGAGGAACCACTGATCTAGATCACTGGCTTGGCTTCGCCTAGTGTCTAGGGATTGATTGTTGTTTGTGTGAGTCTGGTTGTGTTTCTCTGATTTCTTGTTATTTCTTTGTGTTATGTGGTTTAAGTGTGTAATCTGGGTTTCTTGATTGACTGATTATTGCTGATTGTAACTCTGTTAGTGTAATTCTTGTTTTGTGCTTAATATGGCTGGTGATGAACAAGGTCCTGTTGGTGATCAGGGTCCTGTTGTTGGACAAATCCCTGATCCTGGACCTGCTTCTAGTAGTGTCACCTTATTAAGTAAGTTGGATGCAAGTGATCCACTCTACTTGCATACTAGTGATTCTACTAATTTGACCATACTTAGTATAAAACTAAAAGGTACTGAGAATGACACTGTTTGGGCTAATGCTATGATACTTGGTCTGCAAGTTAAAAACAAATTAGGGTTTATAAATGGTGATTGTTTAAAACCTACTGATGATAATGTACTTGCTAGACAATGGGATAGGTGTAATTCAGTTGTGCTTACTTAGATTCTAAACTCTATTTCTGAGGAACTGTATATGGGTCAAGTGTATTCCAAATTAGCTTATGAGGTTTGGAAATATTTAGAAGGGACATACAATAAAATTGATGGGTCTGTTATTTATAATTTGTATCAAAAAATAAACTCATTCAGTCAAAATGGTATGTCAGTCTCTAAGTATTATCATAAGCTAAATGTTATGTGGAAACAACTTGATCAAATCTTGCAGTTACCTTCATGTACTTGTGATGCATCTAAGGAATTCAATAGTTATAATCATATGTTTAAGTTGATGCAATTTCTAATGGGATTAGATAGTACATATCAGAATGTTAGAACTGCACTGTTGATTAAAACTGAACTTCCCTTTGTCAAGGAAGCATTTGCTATTGTTTCCAGGGAAGAATCATAGAGAAACTCTAGCAATGGGTCCAAACAAACTCAAACTGTTAGTTTTGCAACTAAAACTGTTAGTGATGAGTTTTTGAACAATAGTAGTAACAACAAAAGGAGTTCAAGAAATAATAACAAGTTTTTGAAATATACACACTGTAATAAAACTGGACATTTAGTGGACAAGTGTTTTGAAATCATTGGATATCTCTCATGGTTAAGACCAAGAGGGAATCAAGGGAAGAAACCAGTTGCTAACAACAATGTACCCGGGTCTTCTAATTCTAATGTTACCACTCTAACCGGTGATCAAGTATCTAGGTTGTTGAGTCTCCTTCATGATAAATCAGGAGCGTCTTCTCAGAGTTGCAACCTATCTGGTAGAGTGTTTTGTGTCTCTTCTTCTTGTTTTGGTGACAAGTTATTCTGTTTTGCTAGTACTGATAAGGGGTTAATAGGAATAGGTTGGTTAGTAGATTCAGGAGCAAATGAACATATGGTAAACAGTGAAAAAGGGTTGTTTGATTTTGTAGATGTATCAGATTTGAACATTAGAGTCAAACACCCTAATGGAACATTTGCTTTAGTAACCAAGATTGGTAAACTAAAACTGGCTGAAAATGTTATTTTACAAGATGTGTTGGTGGTTCCTGAATATTCTGTTAACTTACTATCAGTACATAAATTTGCTAGAGATAACAAGTTGTTTGTTGGGTTTGATAAGCATAAATGCTATTTACGGGACTTGTCAAAAAGGAAAGTCTTGGTGATTGGTGATCAGTAAGATGGATTATACATGTGTAACAATTCTAGTTCCTTGTCTAAGGTGTGTTATAGTAGTATTGTTGATTTTAACATGTGGCATGGTAAGCTAGGTCATCCATCTGATCAAGTTATAAAAATTATCAAACCTAGTCTTAATTCTAAACATGACCATGGGCCTTGTGATATGTGTCACAAGGCCGAACAACATAGAGAGCCCTTTCCAATCAGTGATCACAAGTGTACTCAGTTGGGCCAGCTTGTGCACTCGGATGTTTGGGGCCTTATAGAGTTGCTGATAGAGATGGTCATAGGTATTTCTTAACTATAGTAGATGATTACTCAAGAGCTGTTTGGGTAATTTTGATGAAGCACAAATAAAAAATGTTTGAAAGTATTTCAAAGAGTTAATACCCAAATCGTCTCTGAGGTTTGGTCACTTTTGCCACTTCAGTCCAAAACCCAAACCTTTTACATTTGGGTCCTTCAGTTTCACTTTTTTTTTTTTTGCCAAAATCGTCCCTGACAAGGTTTGGGGTATGGACTAAAGTGGCAAAAAGTGACCAAACCTCAGGGACGAATTTAGCAAAAAAAAAAAAAAAAAAAAAAAAACAGAAGGACCCATAGCAAAAAAAACAAAAAAAAAAAAAACTGAAGGACCCAGATGTAAAAGGTTTGGGTTTTGGATTGAAGTGGCAAAAGTGACCAAACCTCAGGGACGATTTTGGCTATTAACTCTATTTCAAATTTTGTTAATATCATTCAAAATCAGTTTATTAAAACTGTTAAAACATTTAGAAGTGATAATGTTCTAGAATTTGTAAACAATCAATTAACAAGTTTTTGCAAATCAAAGGGTATAATTCATCAAAATAAATGTGCTTATACACTCCAACAAAATGGGTGGTTGAAATAAAACATAGGGACTTAATGAATGTTGCTAGGACTCTTTTGTACCAAAGTAATATTCTTATTAGATTTTGGAGTGAATGTATTTTAACTGCTTCTTATCTTATAAATAGGACACCATCTTCTGTGCTTGGAGGGAAAACCCCTTATGAATTGATTTATGGTCTTAGTCCCTTTCTAGAACATCTAAAAGTGTTTGGGTGTCTGTGTTTTTGTACCATTTTAAATGAATCTAATAAATTAGAGAGTAGAGCAGAAAAATGTGTTTTTTCTAGGCTACTCTTAAGAGAAAAAAAGGATATAAGGCCTTTAGTCGTGATTCCAAAACAATTTTTTTTCTAGAGATGTAAAGTTTTATGAAAATTGTTTTCCATTAAAAAAGGCTGTTTTTGAACAATATGATGCAAATATTGATAAAATTGTAAACAGTTTAAACTTTTTTGACCTCTATGAAAACACGGAGTCACAATCAAACTTGGATGTGGGTGATCCCGATGATGATAGAAAAAGGTAATAGGGATTTAGGAACACACCATTATTAACAACCAGATGTTCAGGATACTACTAAAGGCATGGCTGGGAGTCAGCAGCCTAGTAGTAACACTAATGAACCTGGTAGGGCAGATGGTGTGATTACTGCAAATGATCATACCAACCTTTCTAAGGGTGACACAGTCCAAGAAAGGTCTGAACTTAGAAGATCATCTAGGAATATTAATTTTCCTAGGAAGTTAACTGACTTTGTGGTTGAGGGGAAAGTTAAATATGAATTGAAAAAGTAATTAATTTTTCAAAACTTCCATTAGAAAACAAGGGTTTCTCTTCTGTGTTAGATAAATCTGTTGAACACAAACATTATCATGAGGCTGTTAAAGATGATAACTAGGTAAGGGCCATAAATGAGGAATTAGAGGCTCTATATAGAAATGACACTTGGGATGTGGTAGATTTACCAAAGGGTAGACATAAGGTTGGGTGCAAGTGGATTTATAAGATAAAGTACAAATCATCAGGTGAAGTTGATAGGTTTAAGGCTAGACTCGTAGCTAAGGGTTACAGTCAACGTGAAGGGTTAGATTATGATGAGACCTTTTCACCTGTAGTTAAAATGGTAACTAGTAGAGTTGTTTTGAGTCTAGCTGTCCAAAATAATTAGAATGTGTATCAACTTGATGTAAACAATGCTTTTCTTTATGGCGACTTGCATGAAGATGTCTACATGACTTTACCCGAAGGTGTTCAGTCTGATTTTGAGAACAAAGTGTGTAAACTTAAAAAATCATTGTATGGCCTTAAGCAGGCACCTCGTATATGGAATGAGAAACTTGTTAAGGCTTTGATTGAGTTTGGGTTTGTTCAGTGTCACACCCCGCCTAGGCCGGGGCACTTACAGTGACTAGTTGGCGCAAACTTAAAGCGGAAACGTAATCTCATTCCATAACTTAAGTATTTATTACAAGCCATTGCGATTTAAGTATCACCAAGCTAAACAAAGCTTAACTATATTAAGATGAGCCGTCTAAAGCATTCCAACTCTCAGATAGGAAATCCCATTCCTTACACCATCAACCTGTGATACATGCTCAAGTAATAAAAATATGTCAGCACACAGCTGGTGAGTCACATAAACAGACTCATCAGTAAAGCAACCACATAAACAATTTATTGTCAAGTATGAGCTCCATGCATGTCACCATAATCATAATCCGGACTAAGCATTATATATTCACACCTACAGCCTCAAAACCCGTAACAAGGCCTGTAAGTGTATGTCCACGCTTGGAAAATATAATGATCATTATAATATATATATATATATATATATATATATATATATATATATATATATATATAACACCCTGGATGCCACACCTATGGTTTGATGCATATACATGATCAATCACCATCAAAACAATTTTATGAGCAAGTATTAGGTTTTGAAAATAGTTTAAGTAACTCACCTCTTTATTAGCCCTTTTGCAATTGACAATGCTAATACAACCAGGTAATATCTCAGGGTCCTAATACAATTATACCACCCTAGGTTAAGTAACAGTACACCTAACTAATTATTATTACAGTTGGATATTGGTTAGCGCTACGTTATTTAAGCATGGGTGATCAGTCCATGCCTAACTAAGGCTAGGCTATCAAATACTCACTTCTAACAATAACCATAATACCTCAAAATAATAATACTAATACTATCACTAATAACTATAATAATTATCTAGACATAAACTCAAACGAGAAGATACCTGAATACTATCTATAACAAGTTGGTGTAGAATCTCCGTACCCACACTTCAAAAAAAAACTAGTAACAGAGCTCACGATTATAAAGTTTGGAGAGAGTTGTCATTGGTTTGATATTCATTGCTCTTCAGCCGGTTCTCAATTTATATTGATCGATTAAGGCGGTGATGTCATATAATCGTTTCCTTTGTGATTAAGAATTACACCTATCTAATATTTTGGTGTGAGTTAATATAACCTTCACAATAAAATTCACCACACACGTGCACACAACACATTATTATTAATATACATCTCTTATTGTATCTACACTTATCCTATTCCCCACACATCCATGTATATACTATAACAACTAATACATTCACACTATCATGAATTATTATTATTATTATTATTATTATTATTATTATTATTATTATTATTATTTATTATTATTATTAATTCAGCTGGTTCACTTGTTTTTATCATATAACTTTGAAAACATAACGTTTTATAAAAAATACGAATACACTGCTGAGACGAGCCTATTATTCTCTATGTTTTGACGTAAGTTTCGTTAAAAATGGTGTAGTGTCAAATATAATCTATATTATCTTATTAAGGAGGAGTGATGACCTACATAGTAATTTTCATTTTGGTACAACTTAAGATGCAATATTTACAACACATTTAAGCAATAATTTTAAGGGTATTTTGGGGATGTTAGTGTCAATTAAGACATTTAGAAGGATAATGTAGTAATTTTATCAAGGTTTTATAGTTAAAAGGTGGAACTTATCCCATATCTGCCCTTGTGTCACCCTACTGAAGAAACCTGTTTCAGTACTTATTGTTCACTGGAAACATTAATACCCTAAAGACGTTTGTTGCCTCACTCATCACTCTCCCTTCCATCATCGGTTACAGGTAGGCATTTAAAGTCATCAATTTTGCTTCATGCTTCACCCATTCAACTTATCATCAGCAAATGCAAGCTATATTGTCAAAAAAAAAAAAAAAGACCGGAAGCTCAATCATCAGGGCAATAATTGCAGTCAGTTTCACTCCCATCTCCCCTATAACCTGTCATGAAGCCAATGAAGAAACACCTTCAATCCGTCGCAGGTCAGTAGGGTTCCACCCTTTGGTTTCGAATATGGTTGCTGTTGTTGATCATTTTTTTTAATTAATAATCCTTATAGTTGTAATAATTATTGTGAAATTTTCTACAATGCTAGGGCTTTGAACTTCTACTCTTTAAATTTGAATTCCTTTTCTGGCCAGATTCATGATATATGTATGTGTGTATGCAAGTGTGCTTTGGTAGCAAAATGCTCTTTAATGGATTTATTTATATGCAAAGTTGGGTTTCAATTGCTTATTTTTCATGGATTAAGGTTGTTTATTGTGAAATTTGGGAAGTAGATAAGGAAAGTGCAGGGGAGTTGGTGCTAAGACAAATTGTAGGGGAATTGGTCATAATATTTTCTGTTTTAGGCCTTTACTTATTACCTTTTTCCTTCTTATATTTTTTTTGTGATGAGGGTGCATATATATATTGACTTTGGTAAGGAGAAATGCTAATTCGTAAATTATGTTCAAGTAGCAATGCTAATTCGTAAATTATGTTCAAGTATTGAGATTCGTTAATAATCTGGATCACTGCATATATAAAGTTTATTAATAATAATAACTGAATGACAATTTATTTATAAATTTTAATATTTTTGTATTAAAAAATGTTTCTTATTCTTTTAACGCCACCTTGATGGATTTTAATGGCGTTCTTTAGATAATAATAGTAGTAGTGGTGGTAGTGGTAGTCGTTGTGGTCGTGGTAGTGGTAGTGGTAGTTTGTAAACGATTTACTAATTAAACATAATTATTCCTTGATAATCACTTTGTGATTTAGTTCGTGTAGATTACCATAAAGAGGAATATGTAAACAGTTTACTGAACATATTGATTCGTTGATGATGTTTTGCAGAGAACTATTTGTGGATTTATTGAAAAAAAATTCAAAGTTATACCGATTTCTCTTACGATGGAGACGAAGACAGTGAACTATGGTCTTCATTTATCCAACAGTCAAGTAGTAACGTGTATGATGATTTCCAGACACCTCTATTCACTACTTCACCGCATCTATTCCCTCTACCTAAAACATCAACCCTACCACACAACCAACAGATTGTCCTCGATTACAACCGTAGAAACTCATCTGACTTTGCACCGTTTCAAGACCTAATCGAGCGGCATAACTGGTGCCTATCTAATCTCCGTGTTTCTACCAAAGAAGCCGAGGCGCTTCGTCAAGAGAATGTCAGCCTTCAAAGAGTGAATTTGGAGCTAAACAAGCAACTGAGTAACTTGCAATTACAAGGCTGCTTCGGTTTCAGCTTCAGCTCAGCTGCTGTTTCTCTTCAGAACTATGCGAATGCGACTACGTTTTCGTCTGGAAACTCGATTGTTAACCGTTTTGGGCGGATGAAGCTTGGAGAAAGAGGACCGACGGTTATTGATAAACGAGTGGTGGCTCGTGGAGTGGAGAATGTGGATCCGGTTAAGAAAACGGACGTGGAGTGAGTTAAGTATTTCTGTTAGGTCGAATGGGTACTTGAAGACGATTCAAGCCGGTGATGGGTGTGCTAGCCGGGCTCGTGCTGTGGATCGGGTTAAACCTGCTTCTGATATGGTAACCACTATACTAATTAAGCATGTTTAGCATGAACTTAATTAGTTAATTGCTTGTTATTGTTTATAGGGGTGACTTCAACCGGAAGAAATGAAATTATTTCATTGACTAGCCACCAAATGTTTGAATTTTAGGTCTAAATTAAGTTAATTAACTGCCACTGATTGACCAACAATCCAACATCTCACATTAATCCAGAAACCAATAATTATTCAACAAGAATTGTCATGATTACATGTTTGGTAAGGTTAATTTGACCTTGTGCTGTTTTTACAAATTTTCAAATGTTTTGATGAGACAGTTGTTTTTGTGTTGATCCATTCAATCATTTGGAGTTAGGTTATGATCACGAAAACTTGTAACTTGTTCATTATTATTATGTATTCTTCTATGATGACTAATAGTAATTATAATGTTAGTAAGACTTACAATTCAAAAAACAATTACGTTGTTCTTTATTCATTTGTGAGTTTCTTATTGTTTGTGATGTTGTTAATGAATTAGCAAAAGGTGTATGTACGTGGGAAGGAAGAGGAGGAACCACTGGAACTAAACATCTACAACCAAGGGATGTCAAAGACTGAACTCTGCAACAAATGGCAACAAACTGGTGCATGCCCATATAAAGATCACTGCAAAATACACCAACTGTAGAAGAACATTTTGTATTCTACACTTAAGCAAGAAGTCGTGACTGTCGGTTCCTTCATCGGTCATGGTGACGAGTTTCGGATGGACGAAAACTCAATTCTCAGTAACAAACAAGATGATGGCAGCGATTCACGTTGTTGACTCGAGTGGTGATCGATGGCCATGTCACAACGGTGAAATGTGATGTAAATCGTACAGCGATTGAGACGACATCCTAAGGTTTGAAAGCGGTTGATTTCTATATCCAATTGACTTACGATATAGTAGAACTGCAGTAGTGCATGTGAAAGGGCATCTGCATTGTTAAAAGTTTATATAAACTCACTTAAATTCCCAAATTTAAATAGACTCACTTTAATTTCTTTGAG
Organism: Ambrosia x helenae; assembly: GCA_030844895.1. NCBI lineage: Eukaryota > Viridiplantae > Streptophyta > Magnoliopsida > Asterales > Asteraceae > Ambrosia > Ambrosia x helenae. The sequence goes on from JAUTDX010000574.1 coordinate 34,403, forward strand.
TTTCTATGGGTCTGAAGTTAAATTATGTCCTTTTGGTGGATGATTAATTATTATGACAATATCAAATTTGAACTAAATGTTATTTTGGCTTTTTGTGGAACTCAAAAAAGTTGATTGTTGTTTCATTTTGGTTACAAGAGTTTTTGTATTCAAACTGCATATCAGAAGAGTATCACACATCAACGACTCGACTTATGCAAAGACTAGCAACTCAAGGGACCAGTATTAGGCCATTGTATGTGTTGACTGATGAGTCAACAAAAAAGTCAAAGAGGAGGCCAAATAAGGGACCAGTATTAGGCCATTGTCTGTTGCCTTTTCTAGAGTAACTTCGCCTCATTGCCGTAAAAGGTCTTATGTGTTCAGAAGAAGAAAATGCATCCAACTCAATAGAAAAACGTAATGTTCTCAGACTTCCTTAATCAGATAGACCTTGCATAGGTTTGTCCACGTATCGCAAATACGCATACAATACTATATGTATTCATACAACGACATTTCAACTGATAAAGGACATAGTCACATAACGTAGCTACTTTACTTTTCCTTGTTTTTCAATTATAAATTTTGCATTTTTACCGCGCCTGTTAATGTGGCCTAGGTGTGTCTTCTTCATGTTAGACTTGATAACAATTGCATCAATTTTTATAAAACTGCACGAGATCATGGGAATTTGACCAACCTTTCCCTTATGTTATGAAACTATAGGGTATGTAGTTATGTATTATATATATATTTTTTTATTTCACTTTTGGTATTATGCTGACTGTTTCTTGAACTTTCTAACACGCAGCCTACATTATCCAGGAAAAAAAAGTTCACAATTAGATCCAGCGACACCACTGACCCAATCGAGGTGATAATGAACAGAAAATGGAAATGCTATCTTACTTTCCCTCGTGTATTTTAAATTTTCCAAGTTACAAGTGATTTTTATGATAGGGTAAAATTATATAGGTTGACTTGAGGGTCAGGTTGTGTCATATATTGCAATTTGTAATGACACAACCTGACCCTTCTCTAGATCCGTCCCTACTTTGTAATAACACAGATTGCATGTTGCATTTTCTTGATTCCACCTACCATTTTATAACATATTGGTGCATTCACTTTTGCTCCTATTAATTCTAGGCCAATGCCTATAACAATAATCCGTGAGAGGTAATACACGTACAAAAATCCCGCCGCATCGCGCGGGCCAACCCACTAGTATAATATAATATATCATTACTCATAATCTTGCCAACTAAGAATCTCATATTCGATTATCGAACTTAAGATACTATCATTCATAGATCCCAATAATCTTGGCTACCAACCATTGTTTCTTCCTTAATATGGTTTTCCATTAAGGCCTGTCATGGCATTCTTAATTTGATACAAGGGAGTTACCTTAACACCACGTCCAGATTCAATGGAGTTTATTATCCATTGGCTCTCTCTTTTAAGTGAGTGTATCAACGTTGCGTTTGTCTTACAATTAAATTATGAGATCTATGAATATTACAGATATGTTGGTCTTATAACATTACTAACAAATCATAATGTTCGTATTGTATCGTGTCCTATCCTCCTGGCTATGGGTATCAACCACTACACATCATAATGTGCCCTGACAATGAACCTTGTCGACGTGCTAGAATATATAAAACCTTATCCCAAAACTCCCACAATAGGATTCTTAATTCCTCTATTTAAGTCAAGGTAAGATAGTAAATGGATCTAGCAATACGGGTTGCCCCGGGGATCAAGTCGATTCTAAATTCAATTTTTCTATCGGCTGATAGCCTAGAATGACCCTTAGGCAATGCCTTATGAAATTTGACTACTATTGGCACCTCCATTAAATTCTTATCTTTCTTAGTCTTTTGTGCACTTACTAGTTAATCTAGTTGACCTTTCGGATACACTTAATTGCCTTTATCATCATACTGAAACTTATGGGTTTACTAGGTTTTTCCCCTCGAGTTATCAAATGTTTCCCTTTTGGGTCCTTGATTTGAATTTGCTTCTTATCACTCAATATACGAGTTTGGCGAGTCAACCATTCCGTCCCTAGTACTATATCCAGCAATCCAAGTTTCATTGATAGTAAGTCTACAGGTATCGAGGTATTTACTAATTTACTACCAATTTCTTATCCCCTTCCATTCTCAACTATTACTATAAATGGCTTATCTAGCTTACAATGAATCTAGTTAAACGAAGCTCTAAAAGGTCCAGATATCAAACTTATATCAACACCAGCATCAAACCGTATCCTATCTTGGAAGTTGTTTACCACTATCGTACCTACTAGTACGTCAAGGTTCCTATGACTCTCCATTTTTTATATCAAAAGCTCTACACCTTGCTCTATCGGGCTCTGCATCCTTTTATTTCCTAGGTTATCAATCCTTAATATCTTAAAAACAATAACGAGGCTCTCTACCTTGGTACTAGGTGTGCATGGGTTTCTTACGATTTCTATAGACAAACTTGTGACATAGACAAGAATGTCTTTTTCTACATGTCAGACATTGAGGTGCGGATCCAGGTCTCCCTTTATAATCCCTAAAATTGGATCTCCGTTGATCCTAATTATTATTCCATTTACTCTTAATAGTAACACCTAGGATTTTCTTCTAACGTATCCCAAAAGTGATAGTTTCTTTGGTTTGTAATGCCTCAGCTTGCAAGGCCTACCGTCCTTGTACGTGCGCCTGGTTGATTGAATATCAACCATTGACACATTAACCTTTTCGAGAGGTTTCTCTGCTAATGCACATTTGATATTCCTGACTAAACTCCTAAGAGAGTTTTATATGTCATCGAGTAGAAAAGAAAACATTGCCTTCAAATGCCTTCCTCACTCCACTACAATTTGTCTTTGGGTCACTTTCGAGCCTGGTTCTAATTAAATATCATGGGAAGTGGAGATACCAAGTTTGGTTAATTTTCTTACTTGATTACACAACTAAGCTGTCTAGGGTATTTTATTTAGGCCTTATATCACCCTATCTGCTTTACGTATGATATGGTTTCATTTAACACCTACTAATAAGCATACTCACCTATGCTATACGTAAATTCTTCGCATACTTTGAGACATGCGCTCGTATAGCTAGACTATATATACAAACTCCACTAGTTACCTCGGACACATAAAATCAGCTCTTATTATCCTATCAATCATTGCCACCCTAGAAAAACAAATGAGGATAAGATAAGCACAATACGCTCCCATAGATAAACCTATATACACAAGTTTTAGTAGCAAAGTACTAGAGCTCAACCACATTCTTAAAACTCTGCATACTATTTCCTGATTTCAGTACAATATGATGTTTGCGAGATCATAGCAGTGTCATACATTAACCTTCATACTGGCCAGGTATGAAAACAATATATGAAACATACCATGATACTCCCAACTACCATATGGTCCTTCCATCATAAAGTTCGGCATACCAAACATATACATCCTCCATTATACTACGCTCTGCCTACCAAGACTGGCACTTCTATTCGGCTTACTAGCCTAAGTTTAAGTCTAGATACTTCAATGAGTACCTAAATCTCTTAAACTAAAGTTCTGATACCAACTTGTCACACCCCGCCTAGGCCGGAGCACTTACAGTGACTAGTTGGCGCAAACTTAAAGCGGAAACGTAATCTCATTCCATAACTTAAGTATTTATTACAAGCCATTGCGATTTAAGTATCACCAAGCTAAACAAAGCTTAACTATATTAAGATGAGCCGTCTAAAGCATTCCAACTCTCAGATAGGAAATCCCATTCCTTACACCATCAACCTGTGATACATGCTCAAGTAATAAAAATACGTCAGCACACAGCTGGTGAGTCACATAAACAGACTCATCAGTAAAACAACCACATAAACAATTTATTGTCAAGTATGAGCTCCATGCATGTCACCATAATCATAATCCGGACTAAGCATTATATATTCACACCTACAGCCTCAAACCCGTAACAAGGCCTGTAAGTGTATGTCCACGCTTGGAAAATATAATGATCATTATAATTATAATATATATATATATATATATATATATATATATAACACCCTGGATGCCACACCTATGGTTTGATGCATATACATGATCAATCACCATCAAAACAATTTTATGAGCAAGTATTAGGTTTTGAAAATAGTTTAAGTAACTCACCTCTTTATTAGCCCTTTTGCAATTGACAATGCTAATACAACCAGGTAATATCTCAGGGTCCTAATACAATTATACCACCCTAGGTTAAGTAACAGTACACCTAACTAATTATTATTACAGTTGGATATTGGTTAGCGCTACGTTATTTAAGCATGGGTGATCAGTCCATGCCTAACTAAGGCTAGGCTATCAAATACCCACTTCTAACAATAACCATAATACCTCAAAATAATAATACTAATACTATCACTAATAACTATAATAATTACCTAGACATAAACTCAAACTCAAACGAGAAGATACCTAAATACTATCTATAACAAGTTGGTATAGAATCTCCGTACCCGCACTTCAAAAAAAATACTAGTAACAAAGCTCACGATTACAAAGTTTGGAGAGTGTTGTCATTGGTTTGATATTCATTGCTCTTCGGCCGGTTCTCAATTTTTAGTGATCGATTAAGGCGGTGATGTTATATAATCGTTTCCTTCGTGATTAAGAATTACACCTATCTAATATTTTGGTGTGACTTAATATAACCTTCACAATAAAATTCACCACACATGTGCACACAACACATTATTATTAATATACATCTCTTATTGTATCTACATCTATCCTATCCCATTCCACACACATCCATGTATATACTATAACAACTAATACATTCACACTATCATGAATTATTATTATTATTATTATTATTATTATTATTATTATTATTATTATTTATTATTATTATTATTATTATTATTATTATTAATTCAGCTGGTTCACTTGTTTTTATCATATAACTTTGAAAACATAACGTTTTATAAAAAATACGAATACACTGTTGAGACGAGCCTATTATTCTCTATGTTTTGACGTAAGTTTCGTTAAAAACGGTGTAGTGTCAAATATAATATAATAGCAGCACGTTCGGTCGTCACTATTGGATACGCCAGTTGAAGATGCCCCTTTGGATATATTATATCATTACTAAACGGTCTCCTATAATGGTAATTAATCGTCTAGATCTCACATCTCAAATAATCATGCTATCCGGTCATATATTCATGCTATTCGTCACTTACTCGTTAACTAATTTCAATTAGACGAGTATCCATCTCACATGTTATTGGTTCATTTTACCAATCAATGACCCGTTTCATTCACTAATAAATATGAACCAAGACATTTTATTTATATAACAAAAACGGGATGTTACATTCAGAGTCGTTGCGACTATTCTATGTTTATAAAGTCAACTGATTCTATGTTTTTAGTATTATTGGTCTATGTAGATGATATAATCATTACAGGAAATTTTGTTAATGAAATAGAAAAAGTAAAAAAAGATTTTAAAACTGAATTCTTAATTAAGGATTCAGGGAATTGAAGTATTTCTTAGGTATTGAAGTTGTGAAAACTGATAAAGGTATAAGTTTGTCCCAATGAAAATATTGCACTGAGTTGTTAGCAGAATATGGGATGATAGGGTGTAAAGCCATATCTAACCCTATTGAACAACATCATGTATTGACCAATTTAGTTGAGTCAAATAACAGAGTTCTAAGTAATATAACAGGTTACCAGAAACTTGTCGGAAAACTAATCTATTTGTTCCATACTCGTCTAGACATAGCCTATATTGTGCATTACCTTAGTCAGTATATGCATAAGCCCACATAAGGGCATCAACAGATTGCATTTAGATTACTTAGATATCTAAAATCAGCCCCTGGCAAAGGGTTGTTATTTTCTAAATGTGATCAATTTGATTTGATTGTGTACTCTGACTCTGATTGGGCAAAGTATATAGAAACAAGAACGTCCGTGACTGGTTTTTGTGTGTTTCTTGGAAACTGTTTAGTGTCTTGGAAAAGTAAGAAACAAACAACTGTTTCTCGGTCTTCTGCTGAAGCAGAGTTGGCCATGTGTGCAAGTGCATGTGAGGCAGTTTGGATTAAAAACTTACTTTCAGAAATTAATTTTTTTTTGTAAAATTACCTATTAAAATTCATTGTGATAGTTCTGCTGCTATATCAATAGCAGGGAACCAGTTTTTCATGATAAACCAAACATTTTGGTTTGGACTTATTTTTTGTAAGAGATCTTATTTCCATGGGAGTTATTAAGACAATTAAAGTTGGCTCTATAAGTCAACTAGCTGATCTATTCACTAAATGTTTGTTAAGCCATCAACATCAAAACTTGTGTGAGCAAGTTAAAATGTGTGATGAGTTTGGATGATAAAATTGAGGGGGGGGGGGTGTTAAATTTATATAAGGTTATATAATTTTACATAATCTAATTTTATCATTTTTTTTGTTATTAATTTTATTATTAGTTTTCTTACTATCACAATGGGCTCAATTGTGGGTTAAGAGTTTGCGGGTTAAATGGGCTCGTGATTGAAGTGAGATTGGGCTTATAGATGGGCTTGTAGATGAGTTGGGCTGGAGCTGCTTGGGGTCAAGAAGATGGTTCAAGCAGAAGGTTCAAGTCAATAAAGGTTCATCTTATTTTGTGTTTTATCCAGATCAATCCTGAGCGTCCATTGGATTGATCCGTGTGAGATAGTTGATCCACAGGCTGAGGAGTTGGCCAATTGTGTTTTCTCAATAGAAGGTTCTATACCTTCTATATAAACACAAGTCTTTTACAATTTCTAGGGTTAACACTTTGACCGGTCTTTTTACTCTCTTTATCTCTTTCACTTGTTTCCAGTCGATTCAATCATATAGATTTGTTAGGTTTTAGTTGGTCTTTAACATCTTGTTATAGATATTGTGTTCTCCTGTAAACCTATTGTTTTAGATCTTGTGTATGATTGTTGGAGTCGTGTATCTGGTTTAGTTTAAGTGTTAAGGTTTTCTTTGTAACCTTAAGAGTCTTTGTATGTTTGATTGATCTTAATAAAGTTTTAGAGTATTATTGAGTTGATACCATGAATGCTGACATAATATCAGAGCTCTAGGCTTTGTTTTTGGGGTTTCTTGATATTGTTTATCGAATCCCTTATTCAATCTTTGTCCTGTGAGGATCTGGGTGCTCTATTATTCCGCTGTGGAGACATTGAAGATTTGTTGGTCTAGTTGACAGATCTGTTGATCTGTTTGGAGCTGTTGTAGCTTGGATCTTGTAAGGTGCATATTTTCTGTGCTCTCTAGAGTTTAACCCTAAGTGACTACGAGTTTGTTGGAAAACCCTAACTTGGACCAATCCCTCGATGAGATCTTTCCTTTTTTTTGGATCTTTTTTTTCTTTGAGTCTAGGAGTGTTACAACCCAAACAAGAGAACTCATCCCAAAAGACTAGTCTGATGGGAGAGAGAGCCCACTTGGGTTATAAACCCCACATTGGTTGCCCATACAACCGATGTGGGACAAGTCCCATACCTTGTAATGGGTTCAGTCCATAACAATCAACCCTCCTTAAGGGCCAACGTCCTCGTTGGTCACGGCCACGTTGGCCACAGCTGGCTCTCTCCAGGCCACCACTCCGTGGGCCACCACTCCGAGTTTGGCTCTGATACCACTTGTAGGATCGACGAACGTGTCAACCGACAATAACGAGGGTTATATTCAGAGTGCGGAAACCTTTGAATATGTTCTAATAACAAAGACAACTAAGAAACAATGATATGCGAGTAATTAACACACACAAACGGGTCAAAAGATTAAAGATTTATCATTAAAACAGAGCTCGAGTGTTACAATGATCAAACCAGACTATCTCAGACCAGGGGAGGGTGTTTGGAGAGTGTGTGTGGCAAAAACTAATGATTAGGGTTATGATTGGGCCTATTTATACCTCCCGTACACGTACAGACCAGTACAGGCGATTACGAGGGCTATCCACCATGCAACAACAGGCGATTGGGCCTAATCGCCTGTTGAAGCTAGCAATTACAACCCTAATCGTGTGAACAGTACAGGTGATTGTGTTCTAATCGCCTGTCAAGAGTCCTAATCGCCTGACAGTTCCCAAGCACACCCAAAATGCTTGTAAACATCTCCAAACACCCCGAAACGCGTCCAAACAACCTATATACTAGCCTAGGGACATCATGTACTAACAAGGAGCATTGACCGGTTAGGGGAACCGGAATTGGCTCATTGATTATGTTCTTGGTTGAGTAAGTTGTCTAGGTCTAGAGTACAAATTATGTACAAATTAGAAATGGCCAATTTTTTAATTTAAGGTGCCACCAACAATTTCAAATAATTTAAATTATTAAAATCCAATTCTCCATAAATTAATTATGCTAATAGTAATCAACAACACTATTCTATTATACTTGAAATTATTGCTACATCACAAATAATTGTACATCCAATTTTTATTTTATAGACACCGTTTTTCCCACTTCCCTTCGATAAAACTTTCTACCATAATATATTCTACTTCACTCTGATACAAAACTCAACAAATTGAGAACGCAATGCGAGTTTAGTTGGATTTATGAAATTTAATATTTAATGGAAGAACAAAGTTTACAGATAAGATAGAATCTTCAACAACTACGACCAATTAGATACGCACTCAATAATTTATAATTTATTAAAAGGATATTATTTTCTATAATTTATAAGTTTCATAGTAAGAAGCTCTTTTATGGCAAATACTAATGTTCATGTTTATATTTATTAACTTTAATTTACACTAAAAAAATTAATGCACTCTCATAATTATAACATGTTCTTATTGTTAATCTTTATATACATAATTTTTTATTCTCTATATAAACAAAATAACATAACAAAGGGCTTGTTCTTTGTTATTAGACAAAACCCAACGCTACGCAACGCAATGCATTTGATGTGTGTTTGTGTGTGTGTGACAGAGAATGAGAATATGATTTATGAGTACTTGAGTAGTGAGACATTAGGGAAGAAAGAGGAAAAATGGTAAATAGTGAGGTGATGTGACAAAATGTTTCGTAAGAATTTTGATTTGCATCGGTAATGGTCTTAGTACTTATGCAATCTCCCATTTTATCACATGCAATTGATTTGATTCACGTGTTACTCTTTATTCCATCGTATGACTCTTAGATTTTGATTGTACATCTACAAGAAATATATAGTTGAAGTTGTGGGGGATAATTCCCAAACATGACGATATTAGTTCCTTGTAAAACGACCAAAGTGATTCACATAGAAGCCATCATCAATGCATCCAAACTCGCTGATGATATTTAAAATTAGGAAAAATCACTAAAATGGCCCGTTGACCGAGTGATTTACCATAATGACCCTCTCCCGTCTTTTTGGAGAGACGGGTCACAGCTCCCAACGAGTCTGAACCGTCTCCGGAGACCCTTTAGTTTCCAACCAATAGAAAAGCAACACGTGGCGTTTATGATCCCGAGGACTGTCAGGCGTCTCCCGAGACGTGTCAGAACCGCCAAGTCGTCTCCCGTGGGCCCTTGAAACTAGGGCTGTGAACAAACCCAACATTTGGCGAACAGTTCGTGAAATGTTCGGCGGGAAGTTCGTTTGTGTTCGTTCGTTTAATAAATGAACAAACACAAACACGAAATTTTGTTCGTTTAGTTAAACAAACAAACATGAACAGAGGTCGCATTCGTTCATTTATGTTTGTGAACATTTGGTAACGTATTCGTTTATGTTTGTTTGTGTTCAATAGTTCAAGTTTAATATGATAATTTTGTTCTTTTATGAGACATTACGTGATCAAGATTATGTCAAGTATATTGGGGTAATTAGATTAGTATATTTTTGGGTGGATAATGTTCGTGATGAAATTTTGAGAATTCAATATTTGTTAGTTTGTGCTCGGTTCTATTCATTAATGTTTGTGTTTGTCTACGTTCATTGATGTTTTTTGTGGTCCCTTTTGTCCGATACCTAAATTTAACAAATAAAGTCAAATGAACACGAACACGTTCATTTCCTTAACAAGCTAACACGAACAAAAACCTCGTTCGGTAATTGGTCATGAACAGTTCGTGAACACGTTATTTCCTTAACAAACAAACACGAACAAAAAATCTCGTTCGTTAAGCGTTCATGAACAGTTCGTGAACATGTTATTTTCTTAACAAACGAACATGAACAAGGCCATGTTCGTGTTCGTTTGGTTCGTTTACAGCCCTACTTGAGACGTCTCACTGTCTGCCGAGCTCAAGCCGTCTTCGGCTAGGCTTGAGCTGTCTCTAAGGCTTCCTGAACCGTTTCATATATTTTGGTTTTATATACCCATATATTGGTTTCATATAATTTGGTTTTATATACCGTCTCATATACTTTTTTTTTACAATTGGTGCCGTCACACGGTTCCCGAGACGAAAGTTTTGATATACCCATATATTTTGTTTTTTTACAAAGGTTTGATAAAGGTTTAGTGTTGTTTTATTTTTACCCTTTATTTTATATTTTTTTTAATTATTTTCTTTGTTTTCAACTCTAAAAGTAAATATAAACAAGGTTGTAGAACTCGCTAGGCGCTAGTCGGCCGGTGGGGTACCGACTAGGGATTAATCGGGATTAATCAGGATTAATCGGGTTTGATCGGATTGGATTTTTATATATATTTTTCCAAATTTATACATATATAATGTTAATTTTATATCTTATATGTATAAATTTAGAAGTTTAGCGGTCAAGTATAAACTAGTGAATATGGATGGGGGTTAAATATTAAAATACCTAAACTTAAATAACCCTAATCACCTCCATCGTTCACCATATCCGTTCCCCCCCCCCCCATTCCTTCTTTCATCGTACGGAACCATCAGACGCAACTAGGGTTCATGGAGTTTCATCGATTTTGATGTAAGAACTTGTTTGATTTGATCGATTTGCTCTAGTTTTGACCCATTCGAATTCATTTTTGACCTAATTTTGAGTTTTTAAGGTCCGACTAGGACCAATTTGGTCCGACTAATCGGTGATTAATCGCGATTTTTACAACCCTGGACCGTCACCGATTAATCGGGATTTTTACAACCTTGAATATAAAACATAAAGAAAAACATTTCATTGAAACATAAAATTAAAACATAAATATTAAACATAATAATATTAAACATAAAAAAATACATTAAAACAAAGAAAAAAAACTTAAAGTTGGCGCAACAATCGTCATGCCTCGACATGGTCAAAATCGTTGCCGTGTCGAACCCCATACTCATAGTGGGTGAATTCGATAGCCAACTCCTCATTAAGCTCTGGATCGTCCCTCGCCATTTGCTCGTATAGGGGGGTCCACCTCTCACACTTGATATTGAGATCGGCCCACTTGAACTGTAGGTCTCGGAGGGTCTTGGTGGTGTTGGTGCCAACGTCTTCGATGAAGTCGCTAAACACGCGAGCCCAAAACCCCTCCGGGGGGAAGGCCGACCCTTCGGCACGCGGGAGTTGTTGAATCTCCAGGTCATTTGAGGCATCCTTGTGGCAAACCACAAGTGCCATCTCTTCCTCTTCGCTCCACGAGTTCATATTTTGGCTGGGTGGGTGTTTGTTTTTGTTTTTACCGTTTGTGTGTAACCACGGTGTTTTCTATTTATATTAAAAAAAAATGAACGGTAAGAAGGTGAAATTAAATAAAGCAACGGTTTCCAAAGCCGTCCCGGGAACCGTCAAAGTCAAGAGTCGTCTCGGGAACCGTGAGACGACACAAAGTCATCTCGGGAACCGTGAGACGACTCAAAGTCGTCTCGGGAAACCGTGAGACGTCACCAATGTATATAAATACCCTACTTTACTTCACAAAATTTGTACCCCCTCTCTATCATGTATACTAAACCTTTATCAAACCTTTGAGCTTTCCAATCCATGACGTTTTAAATCGAGCTTTCCAATCCATGACGGTTTTAAATCCTCCACTTTTCCAACCGAAGCCTACCGGCTTACGAAAATATTGTCCGATTATACTTGGATCGTTGTTACATCTGCGTACAGCTACTTGGATCGTTGTTGCATCTGCGCGTGGGTTAACCCATGTAGAATGCCTTGATGATGTGGTGGTCTACATTATTGGCAAGTTCGGTTCTTTGTCTACGAAGAGCACATACGCAATTCAAACAAATTGTTCAAAGCAAGTAAATTTGGGAAATTATTTTTCTCTACCAATCCTACGTCCGTCGTTGGAGCTCGTTGGCGTCCCCTACCGCTAACTACGTTATGTGGTTGACGAATGCAACGGATACGTCTCGGTGGACGACGTGTGCAACGAGTTTGTTTATTGTTGGTGTAATAGTATAGTTTTTGTAATATTTGTCGTGTTTTGAAAATCAAGATTGTTGTAATATTTGTAATATTTGGCCAAATTGAAAAACTCATAGCACATAATATAAAGGAACAAAAATCCATCAAAAACATAAAATAAATATAAAATTCATTGGATTAATAAAAACATAAAATAAATACATAAATTAGGGTTACCCATAAATTATTACAAAAGTTAAATAAACTACGCGTTAAGACGGTCCCTCATCATTTGCCAAGCAGACACATGTTTGAATTCTTTGCGCTGCTTGGATTGATATTGTCTTTTGGTATATTTGATGGCCTCGTCTTCGGGCATGTCTGAAGGTACCAATCGAAGTGTTTAATAGTGGTACCCGTTGAAGAGCTGACACTTTGTGTTCAAGGCGTTCCACTTACAGCTAAGAGAGTCGATGGTTCGGTCTGAGCCTCCCACCAACCAATTGTATTAATTTAAGATACGGTACCACTTGTTTGTTGGGTGTGGGCTATCTTCGACATGTTGCCACGCTGAAACTAGTGAAATTTCTTGTTCCTCGGTCCATCGTTGGGGTGCCATTTTCCTTTGTATGAATGAGACGGTGGTGGTAGTGTTAGTGGTAGTGGAGGAGTCGGACGGGGAATGGGACTGAGATTGGGACGGAGAATCGGACGGAGAATGGTATATATAGGGGTGAGGTGGACAACTGAACCGTCGGACAAGTCTCGGGACTCATCGGAGACGAAGAGACCCGAGACATCTCGGGACCCACGAGACGAATGCGGAGACGTCATGGGTAGACGTGGGGCATACGTGTCATTATATTATTGGCTGGGACCCCAAGGCGTCTCGGGAGACGGCTGGGGAAATGTGAACCGTCTCCACCGGAGACGTCTTTTGCAGGTCTAAGACGTCTCCGGAGACGTCTTCGGTGGGTCGGCTGTGGTGATTTACTCATAAGCCGAACCGAAGCCGAGCCCTTAGTGAGACGTCTCAAAGGCCCATGGGAGCTGTCTTGACGGCTGTGACTCGTCTCCCGAGACGCCACACAGTCCTCGGCCACGTGTTGCTTTTCTATTGCTTGGAAACCAGAGGCTCTCCGGAGACGGTTCAGACTGGTTGGGAGCCGTGACCCGTCTCTTCAAAGAGACGGAAGGGGGCCATTTTGGTAAATCACTCGGTCAACGGGCAATTTTGATGATTTTCCCTTAAAATTATGTGTTCATTATGACCCAAATATCTCTTTTATCGACTTATGTGAGACAACCAACTATTTTGGGACTCAACGTACTCAATGAGGCTTCGCCCACCATGCTAAACAAATGTGAAGTGGTTTTGATGCTACTTAATTTGTGACACCCTACTTGAGAACATAAGAACATTTGACATTGATACCATTAGTAATATTGATTGCATATTATAATCAAGTTAATAACTTCCCTTTTTCCCAAGTTAAGTTGGTAAAGTTATACTTTGAGCACTTACTTAGAGATCCAACAAGTCTTAAGATGAGGATGATGATGTAGACAAAGCTTTATAGATCTCTAATCTCTTTATTCACATGGAATGAAATAAATAAGATCTTAAGATGATGGTGATAATGATGTAGACAAAGCTGTACAGATCTCTAATCTCTAATCTCTTTATTCACATGCAATGAAACAAATAAGATGGAACAAATCTAATGTGACGCTTGACATAGAAGAGAGAGAGAGGGAGAGAGAGAGAGAGAGAGAGTGAGAGTTGTAGGACGAGTGAGATTAATAGTACAAATTTAAGTGTAGTATTTCTGTATTTGTAATGAATATATGCATCTATAAACGTTTATAAATGATAAGTAGTTGAATAAAAATCTATAATCTATAATCTATAATAACTTATAATAAAAGAATTGAACTTTGATGATGTGACATTCAATGGAGGCCTCAACCCCTCTTTGAATGTGCCACGTGGCATCATGTAGAATTTTTTAATTTTTGAGTTTTTTTAATAAATCTATATATATTATAATTATTTTAGGAAAAGATAAGAATTTAAAAACAAAATTAAAATTTCTCTCTAATGTTTCCTCCCATAACTTTTAAACGTTAATATCTTTTATATAGGAGATTTTTTAAAGAAAAAAAATACACTAAATTAATGAGCGTTTTATTATCTTTCCAACGAGTACCATAGTGCTATATAAAAACGGAGAAAAAAAACAACTATTTTTGTGGGGTTTTGTTTTCAAATATATTTTACTCTACTAATAAATCACAAACAATAAACATAACTTCATAGGCAGAGATTCTTTTTTTTTTATATTTGAATATGATAACTTATGGCAGAAATTTGTTTAAAATAAATATTATTATTATTATTATTATTATTATTCATTAATCATGTATTGGCAAATCATTAATTATGTTGTCATATTAGATATTCATTAATCATGTATTGGCAGAGATTCCTCCATGGGCTTTCATTTCAAAGGCACATTCCTCCCCTCACAGATTTGCCATCTCATCTACGGACCCCTCACGGGAGATGGATTGGAGTGGTAGCAACTAACATGTGATTAGGGTTATTAAAATCCAATAACCCGATTTTATTTTTTCTTAAAGTACTCATTAAAATAATTTGTATTTGATTTATATTAGCCATTACCCGTAGAGTTATTGATGTATGTAACTTACGTAGAGGGGTGTCCGCTCGATGTGGGGGAACAACACCCCCACCAAGAACCAAATCATTCGGAGGTTTAAACTCTTCCAGAACATGGTTCAACTTTATAATTGCTAATTCATGAGACAATACACTATTAAAAAGCATGATAAAAAATATAATTAAAATAGGCAAATTACATTTCTCAACATTTGAAATAATTAATGAAAATTTTCATTATAGAATAGATAAAAATTCGACGCAACATTCTAAACTCAACTTTTCATATTTGTCTAATGACAAATCACATATCTCCTGGACCGATCATGTTGCTTTGTATTTCTTTCTACAATACAGACTTAGCGGATAAAACCAACATCCAATTTGAAAAGAAAAGTAATTTAATATCGATGTGTGTAAAATATATATATAATTAATTAACTCAAGTTTTAAAAACAAACTCACTAGAAAAGTACACGCGCATGACAAGTGTATCGATCACAGATTCGTAAACAGATAAGACCAAGTATCGAACCCTAAGACATTATGAAACACTCTTAAAACTAGACATCTACCGCATACTAGACTAAAATAATTTGGTTTTTTATTTAATTAAATAACTAATAAAACTAAATAAACTAAAGAACTAAGGAAACTAAATAACTAGAACACTAAAGACACAATGTTGTAAAACTATGAGAATGAAGAACCACCCATTTAATGAATCTCTAATAATCATGCGACCTCTAAGAATGATAAATGGCGAAAGTTCCTATTTCTAACCCAATTGACCTCTTACTAGAGATGGCAAAATCCTATAGTAATTGAGAAGCTAGGAGTATGATCCACACCCTCAAGTTCCTAAAATCTGAGTTATGAAGAAAAATCAGAATAATGAATAAGGTGCTAAAGAGAATCAGTTCACCCTAGAGATACCGAGTTACATAATTATCATATATGTAAATTGATTTCGTTACAATCCTTTAATTGTGAAGCTAGTTCTATGATGATACACCAGATACCTAGGAATAACTAGACATGAATAAATAGGCGAACCCCTGACCTCTTGAGTGCCTAATCTACCAAACAACAGCTAGAACAAACCTAGCAATCCCGAATTATATCTCTCAATATCAAGAATGGATGCACATAATATCTAACTGATTTTAGTTGTTTAGTAAACTTATGTTGTCTCTTATAATAAGTTCTAGATCGAAGACCTACCGATAATCGACCTAACTTGATTCTAACAACCGTCTAAGGGGAATCATAACCAAGAACATGCACACATATTCATAATCAGCAACATCATAAAACTATTTTATTTCAAAACATGTTTTAGTCAAAAGTCAACTTAAAAAGTCAAAACATGGATTCAAAGTTCATCAAACCTAGGTGGCTTAAGGCAATTAGCCTCTAATCATGTTCGTGCAAATAACAGAGAAGATCAAATGTTCATGCAAACAAAACAGAAGATCAAAGTCATAATCATCATGAGCATTCGGATTATGATAATTGAATAATGATCAAAGAACATAACAACCGAACCAATGCTTTTTCAATCTCTTGAATACATGATCTTTGGCTCCAAAACACAAAGCTCCAGCTCCAAGATCACCTAAGTAAGCTCCACCCATCGGCCATAGACGTTTAGCGAAGGATAAACCATATAGAATCATCAATCCAAGCATCCTTAACTGGATGTTAGACTAGTGTTTCTTCAGGTCAGATCTTGACATCTAGGTTTGTTGGACAAAACATAATGAAATGAGATAAAAAAAGATTAAGGCTGCTAGTTTTGATTAGCACACCTTAAGCTCTTCAAGATCTTGATCCTAGACCTTCTTAAGCTCCTAGGATGGTGGATTTTGATAAATACAGAGGTTGGACGCTGAGTTTTTAGTGAAGGGAGTGTTGGACGATTAGGGCTTAACTACACAGAGTAGATCTGAGAAAAATACTAATAAGTGTGGACAGGGGAAAGTAAAATGTGAAAGAGAAAAAAAAGATAAAGAAAGAATGAAAAGTAAAAATGAAATAAAGACAATGTTTTTATCAATAGAAGATCGGGGAAAGGATGTAGAGTGGATTTATTAACATCCACTTAAAATCTATAAATCAATTTTATATCTATTTACCTAAACTCTTTCCTTGTTTATTTGTCATTGACATACAACAACAAGTGATTATCCATACATGGTCTTTGAATTTGAAACCAAGCAAGAATTTTTTTTGGAAAAGCCAATCACCCTCACTCTAGTGTTCTACAGATTGATTTGCAAATGGATTTTTCTTCAAACGTTCTAGGTACAGGGTAAACAAGCGGATTCGACAATTAATTGAATCAACTCATTAAATGCTTGAATTAAGTCAAAAACTTATCAGTATACCTCTATTTATAAGAGGTTATAAAAGCATCCTCAATGCCCTCCTTCGTGAGCCCCCTCTTTGTTCCTTTCCTCTCCATGTTGGCAAAGGGCCCTTATCTTACGGACTTCCCTCTCCATGGACTGTACCTTTGTTTGTACCTCTCCTTCCGTCCTTTTCTCTATCCACCATGATGAAATTACGTCAACTTCTGGTGGTGTGAAAACCCTACATGACATGTGCTCAAGGTATTAGAGTGTGGGGTGTGTGTGTGTGGGGGGGGGGTGGCGTGAAAGTGTTTTCACCCCCACCTACACCACCCCTAGCCAAAGGTGAAAAGGGCGGGCATGAGCCCCATGGGGAGGGGGGGGGGACTTTTTTAGGCGTGGGGCAAGGGTTGGTGGCACATGATTGGCTGCTTTTGTTTTTTTTAATGTTAACACACAATTAATAATAATAATGATAATATTCCTCCCCCTTCCACTCCCCATAATTTTCACCCTTGAAACATGGACTTTACATGTAACATATGACGCATCATTCCTCACCCCATAGTCTTAGATGCATGTTGTTGTTTTGTTATGTATAAAGCAACTTATATTTCTAGGAATCTAAGTTGTACATGATAAAACATAAATACACATCATTACAGTCTTTAAACTTATCATTATCTCGCTATTTATAAAAAAACAATGATAATAATAAAAGTATAAATTATGCTTTTTAAATTAATTTTAATGATAGACAAATCTACTTATTCTAAACGTATCTTCAACAATCTCAAAGGTGATTTAGACAATCACCAAACAAAATATAGTATAGACCAGAATAATTAAGAACATGAAGAATAAAAAAGGAATTAATATTTTGTTTAAGTTGCGTATATTAAGTCGTGTAATATAAGGGATTCTAAGCTAGTATTTAATAATTGAATAAAACAAAAAAAAACTAAAACCAAATTTCTTAAATAAAATATCAAGATAACCTAAATTTCAAACATTAAATAGTAAGATGGAAAATGTTCGTGTATGACGAATTTGGTAGTGGTTGTTTGTAACAAGTTGAAATGGGTCAAGTCGTTCAGACCCATCCATGAACATTACTTTTTGGTTTAGAATATCAAATGTATATGTCAATGGAAAAGAAATCTAATTTTCATGTAAGAAGGATATAGAAGGATACATTAACTTATATTAATTTCCAAAATAAATTTTACTAATAAAAATTGGTTATCTGATGAGTGAGTCAAGCCGAGTCGAGTCGAGCCGAGCCGAGCTAGCTTTAGCTCACGTTCGAAATTAAATAGGCAATTCGGCTTCTTGTTTTTTCTAAAAAAAAGCAAAAAAAAAAACTTATATTTTAGCTCGATCTTGGACTTTTTTTCTTCCAATTTTCAAAAATACGTTTCATATAAATGCATAGTTTATAAATACATTCAATTAGAGCCAACCAGCTTAAATTGACGTAACACTTGGGCTTAGGTGGATTAAAATTGGATTGCTAGCATATAACTTCGGCTTATGATTTAAACTAAGAAGTAAAGCGCAAGCTTATATGGCTTGAGTTCAACTCGCTTGACTTCGAATAAGATTAGCTAGAGACACAAGCTATGTAAACACTAGTAAATTTACTTTGTATATCATCATCTATCTCACACAATTAATGTTATATTTTTTATTAATATATTATCATGATATTTTGAGTAGATTATTATTTACAAAATAGTTATTTAAAAAATAACCTATTAGTTTTTTGTGACACTAGACTTCATTTGCTTATACTTCCTTTGAGACTTGAAAACATTACCTCTACAAATTAGTTGTTCCTAAAAGCTTTGCTTCTGTCATTGGCTCACTAGGTCATCAACCCTAATAATAATAAACTATTAACTAATGATTCAAAATTGCACCTAACTATAATAAAGCACAATCCAATAAAATCTTGTGTTTGCTAAGAAATAATTGTGGGGATATTATAAAAAATGGTCATTTTCGATGATTTTATTTGCATAAAATAGTCAAAAAGAGTACAAACCCACATTCCGGTTGATTGCTAAAAAGCAAACAGCCAAACATATTGATGATGAAGCCCCCTGATTGAAACCCAAAGGTCAACACCTAACATTGTTGTTCACACAAACCGACTCGGATATTTTTTATTTTTTTTTTCTAAGAAAGGATGGAGCTTGCCACTTGTGTTCTTAACACAACACCAGATGAGTGAACGTCGAGTATGTTGCATTTTTAAGAGCGGGGCAAAACCCTATACTTCTAAGCAATAAGGCAATAATCATCAACATACGCGTTACGCTATTTAAACACAAAATAAACTATCATTGTCGTTAAATACTTTATTTACTCACTATCATTTGTTCAAATCAAATAATACAACATACAGTATTTCAACATTTGATATACTAAAATATAGAAAGATTTTATTACATTACACACAACTATATAAACAAATAATAAACAACACATTTCAAAAATATTATTTGTCATGTATAAAAGTTGAGGGACCATTGAGGGCGAACACTCGGAGTGCAAGTTGATGAAATCCATATTATTATAGTGCATCACTTCCCTTTCACTCTCAAAGATATTTTATTTAAAAGCACTCATGAACCTATCAAACATCCCCCTTTTGGGTAGGTTTTCATGGATTTTGTTAACTTTACACATGATTTTGAAATCAATCAATAAATCACTCAAAATTCCCTTGATTTTAGCAAGATATTGAGGACCAGGTGGGGTTTCTTTAATAACAAACATGAGATCATCTTTGAAGAGGAATTGGGGAACATTCATACATTCTGCAGTCAGAAAATGAAAAAAAAATATATCCATTAGAAAATGAATTGACCACCACCAATACCACATGTAAAACATTTAATCTATGATTTTTGTCATTAAAAAGGTTACATATATGGTTAGTAGTAACCACAAAAATCTACCACATCCTTCACCATCAACGTCACGGTCATCTTAAACACGTATCACACACGCAAATAACTTTCGTTTAAATGAAAGGTAGCACCCACTAGTCGAACAACGGCTATATTTGTGTAAACATTGTTCCAAACTCATGATGTATAGTGCATGTTTCCATTTATGTTTGTTTGCGTGACATGAATTTCAAAACATGTAAATTCTCTACCCATGTTCAAAACAAGCTATATTTGAGCATTCTTAATAATCATTATTTAATGACTTTCTAAAAATAAAATGAAATATATAAATAATAAATCAAAGACACGATCGACTTGTCAATGTAAAGATAGATACATAATTTAACATACGTGTATATGGACGGCAATGAAATGTATACATGTAATTGTTTAATATTATTTCTATCATAATTTGCGTACCTATAAATAGTATTAAATAAAATATATTATACCTACCAACTATAAATTAAATATGAAAACAACAACAAAATATACATGTACAAGAAAACGCATTAATATTTAAAACATGTTTGACTAAATTTTATGTAAGATAGTGATTTCATTTATTTTTTAAAAGTTAAAAAAAAGTAGGAATCTATCATCATGTTGTGTTTAATCCTCATATATGAAGCGGCAAGGTAAAGGCGTTTTCGGCCCCCATCTTTTCCCCTTTTACGGAGAAAGATGGTCCACATGAACATTTTCTTTTTGATGGAGGTAAACCTTTTCCAATTAACTTATCATTAAAGGTGTTTTTAAAATGTATTGATTGGTTGAAATGATCAAGTACAAACATATAATGAGCATTTCTTTCTTAAGAATTACTTTTTCAAAATTAACAGGATAAAAAAATATCACAAAAGTGATACTAATCAAGTTTTAGTATATCGTCTTGGTAAAAGAATGTACTCTGTATATGTTTTATTCCTGTAAAAAGCATTGAAGTTTCAATATTTTTAATGTTGTAAACTTTTCAAAGTTGCTTGAACATACGGATATAAGTGCAACATTTGTGAAACTTGGATGCTATTTAATGCCTTTATTTTCACAGTTATTTTCTAATTCATGTTTTTTTCTTTTTGAACGGCTAACGAATCCACGGCACCCACCGGACAAATTGAGTACTTCGAGAGTAATCCGGGTCGCCAAACACCAATTACTAGAAAAAACCCCATCCGCCATAGGCACGACGGTTAAAATATTGGTAAAACCCGTATGGCTCAAGAATCAAAATCAAGATTCTCCAGGTCTTATCATTACCCACCAATGTCTCTACTACTGTTAAACTAGAAAATAATACTCACTAATATTATCATACGTGTTCTGTTTTAATATTATCATACGTGTTCTGTTTTGATCGATTATTTTTAATATTTATAACAAAATATTAACAATGAATGAAAAAATATTAAAAATTAAGTGATTATGTAGTTAGAAAACTGAATGAACTTAAACTAACAGTGAAAAAAAAAAAAACTTGTTTGTATCATTTGAAAAATATTAGCATTGTTTTTAAGCTTGTGTCTTTTCTTAAAACATTATTTATATTTTAAACAATGCTAGAATTATTATTTGATCTACAATTTCACTTATAAAAGATTTATACATTCTTGTATGGAAAATCCCAAAACATAACAATCTTGACTAGTACAACATGAAAAAGAAACATCAAAGAGTAGATGGGGGATTATGTATTTGCCAATCAAATCAAATCAAAACTTTAATTATGAAACACTTACTTTTTAAACATATTTTTTTAACAAAACTCTCACTTTTGAATGGAATTAACAAACCAAATTTATAAATTATAATACTAAGCACAAATCAATACATCCTTCTATACAATCTCTCTTGAATCCCCTACAATCCCTTTCCATCAAACCTACCAAATTGCATTCACCACAATCAAAACATAAACTTCCCCAAATTAAAAACAAGCATAATTAAACAAAATTAAAAACAAGAAGATAATCAATTAAACCATATACCTCTTAAATTTCTTGGATTCATTCTTGGATCAAGTTGTGATAATTAATCAATCAACATCAAAACCTGCAGAGAGTAAATGATACCAATTAATTTCTATGTACAATGCAGGTGGAAATAATGGAAAGAACATGTGCAATTTAATCAAGATTTTGTTTTGCTAATTTTGGAAATAACCCTAACCTAGCTAGATCTCAAGTGGAATCATTTTGGTCTTCATCACCACTGTCAGTGGTTTGTGAATGATGTTGCTGCTGTTGTTGTTGATGGTGATGATTTTGGTCTGAATTCATGTTCAGACCGCCTCGGGAATAAGCGTTTAGAGCGGCTAACATGCCTATATTGCTCTCGCTCATTCCCAATCCCAAATGTTGGGATGGTTGTGGTTGTTGTTGTTGGTTCATTAGCATGGACCCGAGTTGTAGTGGATTTGTCCTCGAATTCTGTTGGAATTCGAGATTCCCTCCCGGGATGTTAATTCTCGGGAGGAAATGTAGTGGCGCTTGCAGTGTGTTCCCTCCGCCCACAGCTTGGGCGGCAGGGAACGGCCACATCTGCTGATGCTGATGTGGATGTTGAGACTCCGGTCCCGAACTACTGTTACTAACAGTAGTGGACACTGGCAACATCCATAACGTGTTGCCAGTAGCCGTAGTAGGAGCCGGAGCAACCGCCCACATAGCGGCCGCCGGCACCATGTTAGCATGGTGCCGGAGGATACTGTCGCCTGATGCTCCGGCGACAGCATCCTGTTGCTTCGGCATTTCCATAGACGACTTAAAACGCTTCGTCGTTGGGGACGATGACCCGTGACTGGTTTCACCTTGAGTCTGATTACTTTCGTCTTTAAACAAATCTTCCCTATACCTCCTTCTCATAAAATTCTCATTCGAATCACCACCACCAGTTGTCATCGCATCAGCGAGTTGGTCAGCAGTTAAAATATTAGGGTTTTGGTGATGCTGCTGTTGCTGTTGCTGATGATGATGATGATGATGAAACCCTAACATTTGAGAAAACCCTTCTTCAAACGGATGGTGAGCAAGAGCCAACGCACCATGAAACTGGTGAGCCGCCGACTTAGAAGCCGGAGCCGAGAGAGTCGATCCAGTGCTACGTAACGAAACATTAAGCGTAGAGAAGTTAGCCGGAATAGTACCAGTACCAGTAGCAGCAATAATAGCAGGCTCAGCCTGTTGCAGGAGCCATTCAATTGTCTCACCATCTGATTTATGACCTAACTCTCTAGTCAACTGGAAAACCCTAGCAGCGCACGTGGCCGGCATTCGAATTCTCCGGCCACGTCCGTCGACTTTGGTATGCCGGTCCTTGGTTGACCTCTTCGGTGGTACGGTCGTCACCGGAGCCGGAGAATCTTTAACAAGATCTTCGGATCTGGTGGCGATTGCTAACGAGGGGTCAACCGAAGGACCGGAGACCGTGAGGTGGTTAGAAGGAGAAGAGAGAGAGGGAGAAGCAGCAGTAGTAGTGGAATTAGTAGTAGAAGAGGTGTTGGAAGGGTTTATTGAGATGGAGCCCATGAATGGGGTAACAGATCGGCCATCAAATGGGACCACCATGTGTTGGTGGTGAAGGTGGTGAGAGGAGAGATGGTGGAGGTGGGTGGTGGTTGTGGGAGTAGTGGTGTTGGTGGGGGTTGTGGTGGTGGTTTGTTTATTATTATTATTGTTGTTATTATTATTATTATTGGTCTGCAAATCTGATGGTTCCATGTGCACCTTTAGTTGTACTTTTAGTTAGTTTCTATAAAAAGATAAGCTTTTGGTTCAGTGGTGGGTTCAAGAGGTATGAAACATCTCCACCACCACCGCCAGTCTCCGTCGCCTGGGGTGGGTGGTTAGAGAGAGAGTTAGAAATAATAATAATAATAATATTAATAATATTATTATTATAAAAAAAGAGGGGGCCTAGAGAGAGAAAAACAGCTAGAGGAGTTGGAGTTTGTGGGGTTTCTGATTGACTCTTGTCTTTGTTGTTTGCCTGCCCTATGGTTAATCTAGAGAAGAGTGGGGCGGGGTGAGGGTGGGGTAGGGTGGGGTGGGGTGGGTGCGTGGTAGGGTAGGGGTGCTGGCTCGTTGGAGAATGTTAAAAAACAGTTTACACTTGTTTTTTTTTGTTTTTTTTCTGATATCTTTTTGTAAATTAACATATTATAAATTATATATTACCTTTTTAGAGTTTTTATAAATTTTTGAACATAATAAATGACATGATATTGTGTTAAAAAATTGCTAAAATGATCTGTAAAATGGAATTCGATAGAAAATCAAAATCTGCTGTAAGGATGTCTTATTCGATTATTGTGATAAAATAAAGTGGTTTTTCTTTTCGTAAAAGGAATAATATGACAAAACATTGAATATTGAGTTGTCTTGTTGATATAATGTAATCATGATTTTAATTTAATACAGTAGTTTATATATACTTTGTCTTTATAATATAAAATTTGTAATGAAAGTTTTAACTATTTGCATCTAGATAATATTATTAAGTCTTTTTGGAATTGTTAATGTAAAGTTTAATACTTTAAAAAATCAGACGAGATGTTATTTATCTATTATTAATTTAGTCATATAGCAATTCATATATTAATATACTAGCTGATTACCCCGGGAAGGTGTCGGGGTTGAAAAATCTAATATGAATTAATAAAAAAATGATAAAAGAAGAAAACATACCAAACGTATTGAAAAAATGAACAATTCATTACGTTTTGCAAAAGCTCCAATACAATTACGTTATACCATAAGAGTGTCCCGGTTTGACAAATATAAGAAGAACAAAGATAGAGTGAATGATGTATACCTTCAACCGCTTTAAGCCAATGAGCCATTACACTGGATCAAGTATCAAAACAACAGAGCTCCGCCACTCTCCTCCTCTTCGCCGCAAACAATATTAACTGCCATGAGACATCGGTTATTCCAAATCGCCTAGAACTCAGGGCCTGCTTAATTGATCTCTTTAACTCAACAACCATAGATCATAACTAAAGCTAACTTATTCAAACTCATAATAAATTAATCACCAAATAGATGAAAATAAAAAAACTTAACAGTTTCTTGCTTAGCCTATTTGATGCCAAGAATCTGATTAAAACCTGATCCACCAGCAGTCGGCGCCTTCGATTTAACCTCTAAGCAATCAAAAACCATTAAAACCCAAGTAAAAAAAAATCAATTCTAAAACATACACACTTCATTCAATTAATTCAATCTCAACACACACTCTGAACTTAAAAGTTTAGTATGTAAATAAATTCAAACAAAAAATATCAATAACCAGCCACAACTCAGAAAATAAGTGTGTGGCATGATTCACATGAAATAGACAAATACATATTATTATTATTAATGACAAAAACCTTAAGGAAAAGCCGATGATCATCATATAACCGATCAAAAGTGCCACAAAAAATAACAGCTCCATACGAAACGATGGAATACCGATTGAATTATGTGACAATGAAACTTACTTGTATGATCTTCCGTTCAAAGAAAAGATCATTGAATATAAACTTAGTTACATATCATCAAAATATAGATGCCAATCCCAATATAAGATTGAGTTAACGTTCTATTATCAATCGATGGCCTGTTGGATAATATGTAGATTTTAAAAGTAGATTATAGGATGTATTTGTTGACATGACCGTTCTTCCTTGTGTGTTGAGATCTAGATTTTTGAGCAATCGTAACTAAAGTGCTAAACCGTCTAAATTGATCAAGCAAGATCCAAAATAAAGTGGCCAGACATGCTAAACCAACAGTTTAAAAACAATGAAACAAATATGTAACCTTGGCTGATGATTTGTGTTTCTTGGTGGGTCTGCCACTTTTGTCATCTATGAACAAACAACATGTAAAATATTAATAATCTCATGTTATATATTTTGTGGTAGAATTGGATTGGGGTTTCTTTGAAAATAAGTGAGATAATAATAATAATAATGTACTGTGTCCCATGATCACCTATGTGAATAATATTAATATTATGAAGGTTTTTGTTGGAGGGAATAAGTAACGTACCGTGTCCCATGATAGCCTCATGTTATATATTTTGGTTTGATTTAATTAGGGTTGTGGAGAAGGATTATTAGGGTTTTGATCGGGAATAACGCTAATAATAATTGAAGAGGAGAGAGTTTTTTTTAATTAAAAAACGAAAAAATTAAAAAACAATAAACTCTTTTAATTATTATGCCACGTGGCAGTTTCAAGGGAGGATTAAGGCCACCATTACACGCCACGTCAGCAACTATCAATTCTTTTATATATACTAGATAGATATTTACCCGCGTTGATACGCAGTTCACCAACGTACGATTATTTGGAGTAGTATAACGTATAAGAAAAATACAGTAGAAAAATTTTATTAAAATTTAAAAGCAACGAATACACATTTTATTCAAATATCGCTGAAAATTTCCTTATACACCACATTTTTTGTTTTAATTTTGACATTCTCATCACCGTCAAGTATAAGTAATTTCACTCCTGCCCGCGTTAACACGCGGTTCACCAACGTACAATTATTTTGAACGGTAAAACGTATAAAAAAATATAGTAGAAATATTTTATTCAAATTTAAAAGCAAGCAAAACACATTCTATTCAAATTTAAAAACACATGTTGCTCCTACAGTCTGCTGGTGATCTACTGTTTTGTCTGTTGCTGAAGAACCGATTTTAGCTTCAACAGATCTATTGCCATCTGCTGTTGCTGCTGCTGATCAACAGACCTTCATAGCATTCTGAATCAACAACAAAACAGATGAGATCAAGACAGACTGAAGTTCTTTAGTAGGTCTGTTGATCAGTTACTGAATCATCAAGTACTTTGTTAATGCTGTTTTAGTCGGTATACGACCCATCAAGATCATTCTAAAAAATTTTTTAAATCATTAATCATTCTATATTTTTTTTAAAACATCTGAATAAACGAATCTTAACAATAGTCACAATAACAAACCAAAACATCTTTTTACCAAAAAAAGAAAAGAAAAAGAAAAAGAAAATACTAATCAAGCACTTGGTGAGGAGGAATCAAACGACCAGTAACTGAAGTTCTTTAGTGGGACACCTTGAAAGCGGCATAACTCATGTGTTTCCTATAAATGCCCACAGATCTAGACGACGCCACTAAAAAAAGAAATGCAATTGAGTTGGTGAATGAGCAGGTGGATGGTTTTCTTAGAACAACAGCCACTATATAGTGCCCTTGAATTTTGCTGGTACCCTAGGAAAAGACAAGGTGTGATATAGCAAATTTCACCTATTTCCTAGCAGCCAAGGAAAAAAGCACATGAGATTCAAGAAAATAAACAAAAAAAACCACATGAATTAACAACAAATACGAAAAGAATTCTTCTAAAGAAACTGATGATATATAGCAGGGCATAAAAATTGCTAAACAGGACTAACCAGCAAAATTATTATTGAAGATTAAAAAAACTAAACTTTGACCACACTTTTGAATTTGCAAAAAAAAAAAAAAAAGTTATACTGATTGGGGGTGAGTGGCAGTGTAACACATTAAATATAAAAGAAATGTGGATAACGAAGGGATTGAGATGCTTACAATAGTGATCAAAAGTGCATGTGCAGCCTCAATTGTTTGTCAGATCAATAATCTACAAATAAATCAAGAAATTCTAATGGACCCATTTCATTTGGGTGAGTCTCAGCCCTATCTCATTAGACCCAAATCAACTCATGGGTCAAATTTTCCACATATCATGAAGGGTGATACAAAAAAAAGATAAAATAATGTGGGTTAATTAAGCTTGGTATCTTAAAATATGTGAGTGTTAGATCAAAACAATCCTTTCATTTATGGGAGAAAATGGCTGAAAATACAAAAAAAAAAAACATATATGAAAAATGGTGAATCCATAAAAGTCGAGATATAGAATCAAATAATTAAAAAACTACCTTATCCATGTAGTTATCAAACACGAGCTGGTCACTTGTTAGAAGTGCATTGTTCTCTGATTCTTCTCTATGAATCTCTTCGGATCTGTAAAAATAAACCAGAGAAATTGGAAGGAGGGCATCACCATCTCATAATCCCTCGCATATGAGAATCGCCGCCAAGACCATAGATGATCCACCTTCTACCATCGCAGCGCAACTCTGCTTTGTGGACTTTGACTTTAGAAAGTTGTGAGGATGTAATTGTATGTAGCAGAAAAGCAAACATATTTTCACCAAGATGTTGAAGGGAGCCAGGTTTCAAAAGCTTCAACTTATCATTCTGCAAGTGAATATATTAAATGAAAGGTATACAAAATTACTTAGAATGTGATATACATAATAGAACAATCCTTTGTATGATACACATTGGTATTACCTGCATAAGCAAAGTCAACGCCAGAAGGTCGAGCAATCTCTTTATATACTTGAAACTCGGTAGCACGTTTTATAATACCTGAAGTGAAAAGATCAACAGGTACTAAAATAAATAAAAATTAAGAATCTAGAATCGAGATATTTAGTTGAAAAATAATAATAGTAATAATAATAAATACACACACCTAATCAAGAATTTTCCCAGATGGGTATTTGAATGCTACTAAATACCAATGCAACACTCTCAATTGCCAATGGATGTGGACTTGGCTGCTAAAAGCCTAAAATAAACAACGTACCAAGGTTGACCGAATCTTGACTTAATTTTTATGAAAAGGTGTTTACTGTTTAGCTAGTTTAATCATTTTCTATATATATTTTATTTGACCCGTTAGGGCTAGTATCAATCAAATACAACCCGAATTGCATACATGTATAGTTAAGAGATAGTCGCAACATTGGTTGATATATGATCTATCTAAGTAGAGTGCAGCCTCTGTTTTTCTTAGAAATAGACCTTTACTTTTTCTCAAGTTCAAATGGCCAGAAAACATCCGTGTATAACATCAAACATGGCCAACTCATTTTCAGAGCTATCAAATACAGACATTATACTATGTATTGAAATCTCTTGTGTACCTGCTCCATTTGCTCTTCTTTCTCTTCAAAGTTAGAAAGAGCAGCAACTTCTACCTAGTCACTCAAACACACATTTTGAGTTTCTTAGTTATTCAAGCAAACACACATATATGCAACTTAACTACAAGTGAGGTTTTTCTATAATTATACCATGTGAAGAAATTCAAAAAACCATTTAGATGTACCAATTCATTTCATACCTTTAATCACCTTAACAATACATAGCTTGAATTCAATTGGATCACCCCTTTCAAAGCTAAAATAAAAAAGTACATTCCATCAGTAAGTTTTCCCTGCACAATGGATGACAACGACACAGTTCTTTTATATTGATTGCTTTTTCTTGATGTATAAGCATAGAAATAATGGCAATTTACTAAGATTCTATAACGGAAAATAAGAAAATCAAGTAAATAAAACAAAAAAATGATATTATGCAAACCATTAATTTGCAGTTAATTTAGAACCTCACTAAACCACAATAATCTTTGAGGTATCTAGATTCGTGAATTTAAAGTTATCTTGCATACAACATAAAACTCATTTCACCAACTTACTATATGAACACATTGATTTTGTCCCTTAAGTATAACATATCTATAGCTTAATATTATGACTATATATCCACAATTTCTACACAGGAATAAAGTCTATATACTTAAGATGATAAATATTTTGAGATAGTTTAATCTTAAAAATGAGTGAAAATTGACTTGTATAGTAAAACCTTGCAGTTCTAGTTGAGAATTTGAAATAATATTTGTCAAATATAATCAATTAAACACTATTTTGTTTGTAAATGATTGTAAACATTAAATCTAACTTAAAGTGCGTTGAGACCAAAACTAACATCAATTGGACATTGATATCAAATGGTTTGATATAAAAAGTCGTAAGTATAAGACATAAACTTAAGGCGGTGATTTCGACCCAATTACTTATGAATAAGTCAAGGCCGTGTTCTTATTTATCTACACAACAGATTAAACATCATGCTGATTACTAAATATCATTCTAGATTATATAAACTTGCCTTATACATAATTACCTAATTATCAGCAACCTATGAAGTTGTCAGATACTCATGGCAGAAACCATAGTTATCAAGAAGTTAGCCGCACTCAAGGCGCATAGGCCTCGCCTGGACCCTAGGCGCAAGACGCAAAAAAAATCAAGGCTTGAGATAAAAAAAGCGAACAAATAAAAAACTAAACCATCACCTACTTAACTATAGCGCAATCGCCTTAACTCAAAGCGCGTTTCCCTCGCCTCGCCTAAAAATGGGTCTAGGCGCAAGAGGGGATGGCTTTTAACAACTACGGGAGAAACAAAACTGAACCACACAATGGCAGAGGAGTCTTCAGAGCTAAAACATTGACATTCATAATCATTGACCTGGACTTGTAACCACCTACATGCTTAAAAACGCAGTTGACCAAGTAACTCATACCAATTTCCAATGTATTACAGTCAAGAGAAACAAAATAAATTAAGAGAAACTGATTAAAAAAACCTATGTCAAGAGCTCCTAAATTCAATTTCAATCAAAGTAATTCAACATGTTTTAGCATAAGGATAGCATCTCCAAAATCAAAGTGAATACAGGACAGGTGCAAAAAAAAAAACAACAACATTTAACAATTCAGCAAACAAAAAGCTTATATTCAGAATTGTAACTTTAAAATTACCATATTAACAGGTGTAGCACTCATAAGAAAGCCCCTTGATGTAAACGGAGAAGCTATGGTTGGATTAACAGTTCCTCTCACTGTCCTCTTCTCATCACTTTCGCCTAAACAGCAGCATGATGGCTTCCAGATCTTTCACTTTATCTTTGTTAATGCTTGAGAAGTTTCTACATTGAAAAGTTAATTCACACACATAATTAACCATTCAGCAAACTATCAAATTAGACAAACAAAACATAAGATCATCCGATTTTAAAATCATAAACAAAACTGATGAAAACATTAGCTGGTATCATTCAGTTAAAAACATCATAAGCTTCCATCAAGCAGATATCAAACATTAGAGAACATGATTGAAACAACATTATGGATTCATAAAGGCCACCTTAGAGAACATGATTGAATCAAAATAAAAAACGAACTAAATAAGGAAGAAACATACCAATGTGTGAAACTTGGCAGAAAGGGACTAAGTTTGTTGCGCTCAGACAGTAACTCCGGCATATACCTGTAAAAAGGCGTTAAAATTGACAAAAAAATAAAACAAATACCTCCAAAACCAATAAACAATCAAACTCATACCTCCAAAACCAATACCCTTCCAAAAGTGTTAACATCAAGCCCATTATCCAGCATTTACGCAAGATCTTCCTAATAAACCTCTGTTTAGCTCTGAAAAAACCATTGACTCATTAAAAGTCTTGATTATTGACATTCCATTACATATATATAACCCTAATCAAAAAATGAATACATAAAGAACAAAGAAACTAAGATCCAGAAACAATCAGTAACCTAAAATCGATCTAACACAGATTTTGAAAAGGAAAAGTAAGATGAGGATGAATATTAAAAATCAAATGTTATGAATGTCAAATCGGAAACAGAAACTTACAATTAAAACAGTTTCTATGATACCTGTTGAAATCAAATCTCACGGTTATTGATTAGGGTTGAGGAAGAATGAAGCAGGGATGGAGAGAACGATAATAGTGAGATTAAACACGAAGAAGATGAAGTTATATAATTGTTACCTGATAATCGGCTCTCTGGTATCTCTCTCTCTACAGAAAAAACACAAAAAAACATATAGAAAAAACAGACAGATGAATGGAAGATAGAAAACCTTGAAGAGGAGATGAAGAAGACGGCAATAGTGCTCTGATTCGAACGATCGCTCTTGATTAGGGTTTTTGGGTTGAAGGAGGTTACGAAGAGAGAGAAAGAATATGATACTTAGAAGAAGAAGAAGAAGAATGAAAGAGGAGTACAAAAGAAGTCTTTGATTAAAATAGGATAGTCATTAAATGTTTTTTATTTAGGAAACTTATTAAACACCTTGGCCTATTTTGACCTCAAAATATTTAATGATTTTTGATTTTTTAAAAAACTAAAATTTTTATAAATTACATGGTGGTGCCATGTGGCACAATATGGGAAGAGAGAGGAATTGAGGTGCAATATGGGAGTGCCAAGTGTCCTCATAGACTTTGTTTTATTAGATGTATAGATTAATAACTAGGTTAGAGCCCCGGGTGTACACCCGGTACATCTCCGAGTCAAATGAGAAAATTATTTTATAAAGATTGTAATATGCAAGTTTTATTTATTGAAACTTACGTACGACAACTCGTATGGATTTTTGTTGCATGGAAAATATCATAAAAAATGTTTAATGTTTGATTGGATGTGATTTAAAAACAGATAATGAAATAAATAATAACATATTTATTGTAACAGGATGCAAATGAACATTAAAATTCAAAGTAAATAAATATAGTTTAACAAAACATACATCTAAAAATTATAAAAAAAAAATTAAACGATTTATACAAAATATGATTTGTTACACGTGTAGAACAAAAGATAAATAAAAAGTGACAAAATATGTAAATAGAACAAAATAACTTCATCGGATTTAATTAGTACTTTAAAACATATCATGAATCAAAATATCACATGACGAAGTAATGATAATTATGAGGGAAAAGAAAGTAAAAACTTAATTCACTTCATAAAATATCTATAACTAACATCAAACGAAAACAATACAAACTCATTATTAATACAATATGCGAAACCAACATAAACCATTACTTCAAAGGTATCAGGATTCAAACCAAACAAAAATTACAAAATAACTATCCATATTATACTCCAAACCAACTATACAAAAAAAAAATGGCATACCTAACCATAACATGTCATATTTAAAAATAATCTATAAATATTATAGAGATTTTTATTGTTATAAGTAATCCCTTTTACTATAACGCCATATTATGTTTTTATGAAACGTAAATTATAGAAAATCCACCTACACATTAAATGTTAATATACCAATATATTGTATAACCACAAACGTTGTGTAATAAATTACATTATGTTTATTGAAGCTAAATTAATAAATTATATTTTATGTTTATTTAAATTTTAATGCAAATCAACATTAACATAAAATGAAACGTAAAATATAAATAATACAGAGACATTCAAACAATAAATTTATTTATTCGAAAATCACGCCATGATTCCTTTAATCGTGTAATTTGACAACTGATTTTAGGAGAGCCGTAAAAATAGTAATATCAATAACCAATAAATTAGATTAAAATCTTAATAAATACCATCGAAATCATAATAAATAAGATTAAAAATCTTAATAAGTTACCATAATAAATAAGATTAAAAATCAACCAGTAAATTTATTCATACAAAAATCACGCCATGATTCCTTTAATCGTGTAATTGACAACTGATTTTAGGAAAGTCGTGAAACTTGGTCAACAAAATTAAACTTATTCGTAATATTAGTATTAGTAATATCGAGAATTAAGTTTAAAAATATTAATAAATAACTACAAAATCATAATCAATCATTCAAATCAATGACATTAAAAACATCCGCGTTTCAAATTGCCTTACCAATTATCTACAAATTATTATTGACATCTTAAAATTAGTACACTTATTGAAATGATTTTGATGATTATTATTTAATGGCAATTGATTAAAGGAAAGTCATAATATAAAAATTGAATTCGGTCAACAATAATAAACGTTAATGGATCAATACTAAAGTGTATTGTAAAATGGTAACCTACCATTCTTATGTATAAAACGTTTTTGTGAATAATAATTAGTGCACTTTTATTTTGGTTTTAGTATAATTGAATGATTGATTGAATTTGTTATTATTGTTGAG
Source organism: Ambrosia x helenae (assembly GCA_030844895.1). NCBI lineage: Eukaryota > Viridiplantae > Streptophyta > Magnoliopsida > Asterales > Asteraceae > Ambrosia > Ambrosia x helenae. The sequence goes on from JAUTDX010000574.1 coordinate 68,621, forward strand.
AAAAATATTTATTATTCATAATAATAATAAACGTTAATTGTAAATTTGTATAGTAAGTTGGTAACTTACCATTATTCTTTTTAATCGATCGTATATTATCAATCAATTAATCAATCATGACTAACATTTAGAAATCTAATTTACTCCATAAATTGATGACCAATCATGTCATAACTGTGTAAATCTCATTCAATTTTAGAAATCTAATTTCAAAACACCAAACCTTATTTGTCAAGTTACACTCTATAATTTGATAACTACAAATTCATAACAATTAGATAACTACACATTCATAACATCTTTTAGAATAAATGATTTATATAATAAGTGTTAAAAAAACTTTAGTTGTTAATCGATTCTCCACACTGTATACATAGATAGATATTTAAAATGCATGTTTACAATATTCATTGACTTACCATTTCTACTGGTAATCGATTCTATATTTTGAATAATATACAATTGAATGCTTTATCAAATTTATTAAATTTGTATAGTAAAATGGTTACTTACCATTCTATATTTAGTATTTTGGGAGATAAGATACATAAATATAACTTCTAAAAATAAGATTCGTCTACAATTGTTTATATATGATGTTTTAAATTGACATCAATACTATATTTAGTAGGAAAAGTCAACATTGTTATTAATGTGATTACGGAAAATTAATGTGATTATATGGTATTAACATAATTTGTTTATGTTTTATAGAATCTACCTATATACATAAACGTCTATTACAATTATTTTTATATAATTCATATTACTCATAAATTTAAATTTGTTAGTACATTCACATTTATATTAGGTAAAAAAATTAATGAGATTAAATTATGGTAAACCTAAATTACGGGTTAAATTGATTCATAATTACAGATTAAATTGATTCATAATCAATCATACATAAATTCGTTCAATAAATTATGGTAAGCCTAAATTACGGATTAAATTGATTCATAATCAATCACCACTACAAATTTTTTTTTTGACCTAAATAGATTTATAATTACGGATTAAATTGATTCATAATTACGGATATGATTGATTCATAATCAATCATATATAAATTCAATCAATAAATTATGGTAAGCCTAAGTTACTGATTAAATTGATTCATAATCAATCATAAATAATAAAAAAAATATTAAATTGATTAATAATTACGAATTAAATTGATTCATAATTACGGATTAAATTGATTCATTATTACCAAAAATAGTTTCGTATTAAACTTAATTTCGTTTCATTAACTTATGGTAAGTCTAAATTACGGGCTAAATTGATTCATAATCAACAACACATAATAAAAAAAATTGATTAAATTGATTCATAATTACGGATTTAATTGATTCATTGTTACCAACAATAATTTCATATTAAACTTAATTTCGTCTCATTAAATTATGGTAAGCCTATATTACGGGTTAAATTGATTCGTAATCAATTTAATGAGACATAATTTCGTAAAATAAATTAATAAGACAAAAAAATCATAATAAATTTAATGATAACTATTATAGTAAACCGAATTTAATGAGAACAAAAATCGTAATAAATATGGTAAATTTCGGTCAATTAATATTAATGACAATAAATAATAATAAACAATCGTAATAAATATTGTAAATTTCGGTCAATAGTAATATAATTAATGAAACAAAAAATCGTAATAAATATGGTTAATTTCGTTCAATTATTATTAATTACACTAAATAATAATAAACAATCCTAATAAATATGGTAAATTTCGGTCAATAGTAATATAATTTGATGAGACAAAAAAATCGTAATGAATATGGTAAAATTAGGTCATTTATTATTAATGACAATAAAAAATACTAAACAATCCTAACAAATATGGTAAATTTCGGTCAACGGTAATATAATTTAATGAGACAAACAAATCGTAATTAATATGGTAAATTTAGGTCAATTATTATTAATGACAATAAATAATATTAAACAATCCTAATAAATATGGTAAATTTTGGTGCAATATGGGAGTGCCAAGTGTCCTCATAGACTTTGTTTTATTAGATGTATAGATTAATAATAATAATTAATAGATAAGCATTTGGTCTAACTGCCTTTAAAAATAAACGAGCATATCAGGTGGAATCAAAACATAATAACCCATAACGATTTGGTTCTTAACCTTCAAATGTTGATTTATCTCATTTTATCCATTTGATTCATGATCCTTTAGCGTTTTGTATGTTGTAATGAGAGGCGAAATGGAATGAAAAATATGATGTTTGGTTGGTCAATGAAATGGAATTATCCATTCCAACAATGCATTTCATTACTTCAAAATCAGTCCATCCACACCTTTTATTTTTTTCCATTTCATCCCACACCCTTCATTAATAACACCACAACCAACCACCCACCATCGCCACCCTCCCCACCACCACCCGCCACCTACCACTTACCGGCACCGCTGCCACCCACCCACCACCCATCACCGTCATCACCACCCACCACCACCGCCAGACAAAGTAATGAGCATTTCATTCTCACGTGGCAACCAAATAAGACATGAAATAGTAATGATCCATTCCATTAATTTGTTCATTCTATTACTACGTCTGTTCCTTTTGTCTCGCCCTTTCCATTTCACTATACCAAACGGAGTACTTGCCCCCTCTCAATGCACAACCCATTTAAAATATATACAGTTAACTTTCAATGAAAAGTAATCTTCTGTTTTGGAGAGCGAAGCTGGGTAAAGTTGCAACAAAGACCGATCTTCAACGACGAGGTATTCATTCTATCGATGTTAGCTGTAACAGATGTGGGATTCAGATTGAAACACTAGATCATTTATTTGCGGAGTGCTTGTTCGCCCAATCCATCTGGTGGAACGTCTTGGTCTGGATGCGCATATCTTGGCCCCTTAACTGCACGACTCTTTATGATCTGCAGCGGCACATTATCGACAGCCCGGGTTGTAAAAATTGGAAGAAAATTGTCTATACGATCATGTTGGCCACAATATGGAACATTTGGACGGCAAGAAACAAAATGACCTTTGAAGGCGCTTTCATTCCGGTTGCTAGGACTGTGGAGTTAATTAAGGAGGAGTCGTTTATATGGATTGCAAACAGATCGAAGATTCCTCATATCGAGTGAAGCAAGTGGACTGAATTCTCTATTTCGGATGTTTTGTAATCTGTTTGTTGATTGGTGTGTGTATTTTCCAGTCTCTTGCTGAGGCTATATATCTATATATATATAGTTTTTTGCCGTTAAAAAAAAGTTAACTTTCAAAAAAAAAAAAAAAAAACAAATACAGTTAGAGTTTAATGTTATATGATTTGATTGGTGTGTTGGGGGTCAGTAATTTCTTTGAGTCGTGTCTTTCTAAAACTGGAACTAGATTAGAGGGTTAAATTTTAGTAGAAACAGTGCTCACTTCAAGGGCTAGTAAATAATGGTTAAGACAGCCTAATAATACAAAGGACATCTGTTAACATCTCCACCAACCATCCATATTTTGTACCTGCAAAGTTAGTACTCCATTAAATGAACAAAATAAATAAATGTTTTTATTTTATTTTTTTGATCGGCAATAAATGTTTTTATTTATTCAATTATATAATATAATGTTTTTAATCTAACATATAACTGAATATAAAATGAACTAATTACTAAATACTTTTTATATTTTCTTTGTTGATAATACATACATACCAAAAGTCCAAGCTATTTTATCATATATAACCACTAGCGAGATTACTCGTGCTTTGCAGAAAGCGACAGTCTGTGTATTAACCGAAATGCCTGAAAAGAAACATGAAAAAGGGATTTCGAAACTAATAATATTGTTTATTTGTTGTTAACATAATAATTATTTGTTGTTGAAGAATAGTTATATATTTTTTATACATAATATTGGTATAGTCGCCTAGTCGGTAAAAATTCTTGTAGTATGTTTTGATCCACTAAAACTCCAAATACCATGCAATAAGCGATTCATACGCAGTGGTAGATCCAGGATCTTTTTTCACTAGGTTCACATTTTTAGTGCTATAATTTCGGTCAACTCAACTTTAGAATTTTCGGGTCGGGTCAGGTTGGGCTTTATCGCTAAAGTCACTTTTTTCCTATAATGCTTCATTGCATTCTGTAATGCTTCCTAGATGATCTAAATATGGTCATTTTATCAAACAAGTTGTATGCACTATTTTTTTTGGACAACCAAAGAAAGCATATTATACCACAAAATTTATATTTACAAATCTACGCCACTGCTGCAAAATTAACATAATAACATCAGTAATGTCTAATTCACATTCACAAATCACAATCTCACATTATTAATAATGCTCCACATATATCATAAAGAAATAATTACCTATGAATCAATAATAATTATAGGCTTATAGCACTAGTGTGTTGTTTGCATATATCATAAACAATAATTAAGTATGGACGATATTATTATAAAGTTAAATGGCAACTTTTGCAATTTAAACCAGCAATAATTATAATCATAACATAATAACACATAGAACTAGTCTTTAAAATATTGTTCTCGAAGCTTAAAATCTCATCTTAGGCTGTTGTTGGGCAGCGGCGGTCGGCGGAGCAAGCGAGCAGCGAGCAGACGTGTAGCAGGCGAGGAACGACAGTATGATTCGTATGAAGAGTATTGTAGATAAGTAGATTTGTAGGGTATCTTATTTGGGAGTTATGGTTTGGGTAAGGAAAGAAAAGAAAGGGTTGTGTTTATTTAGGAGGCTGCTATGCCTATAACAGAAGATAAGAAAACCCTAAAAAGGGTTGGGTCAATTTCGTAATTATGTTATTAAAAAAGACGCTTACAGCATGATTCGAACTGGGGACCTATTCTTTAATGGGTGGGAGACTTAACCATTGAGCCACACACATGATATAGTAATGGGTTCATGGCTCATTTTTCCTATATATTTCTACTAAAAATCGAAAACCCATTAGGTTCGGCTGAACCCGTTCGGCTCTACCTAAATCCGCCCCTGTTCATACGCGGTCCATTCAGAAAAATTGATGTTCATGACCAATTTAAGAAGCATGTTGTAAGTAAACAAACTATATCTAATGATAATGTGCCATATGATAAAACCATCCACAAGATCCAATCAGAAATTATAACTGTTCACATTTGTGAAATGTATATATATAGAATGCTTAATATATTATAAGAGGTAAATAAACAAATTTGAACATTAAAACTTGAGAATATATATTATTTAATATGTATTTCTTAAGAAAATTACACGATATACACTATTTAATACAATATCACATGGGTTTGTGTTTACTAGCATGGTGTCCGCGTGATGCAGCGAGGGACACAGACATTTCTAAGGGTGTACATGGTTCGTTCAGTTCGGTTATCAACCTCAACTAAAACTAAAACCAAAGTAATCGATTAATCAATCTTATTAATCGATCCGTTAGTTGGTTCGTTTTATATTGTTAGATTGTAGGTTTTCGGTCCGTTTTAATTCATTTTGGCTAATAATAAAGAGAAAGTATACAATATAAAGTCCCTTAAAATAAGAAGTGTAAAAAGCCACAAGAGATTGACACCTGTCAATTAAACCTAACCACAGTTAAACCACAATTAATTGAGACCTTTAAATTAAAACACTTATCGAAGTTTTAAATTTATAAAAGTGAAACGATATTTGCTGACTAGTCTAAACTCACACGATAGGCAAGTGGACCTATCGAGCGTAGTATAGATAGTAGCAAGTACCGAGTATCGAACCCTAAGATGCGACTTCCCCTACTTAGTTCTAAGTTGCTTCAATAAAAACAAAGATAAAATAAAATAAAGAAAGAGAATGAGAGTGGCCAGAATAAAAATCAATACCAACACAAAGTGCTGCTTCGGGGTCCAACTTTATCTTGGGACTAATTAATAGTAGTTAAGTGGTGTGAACAAGTGCGCACTTATTTTTAACGTGGAGTTGCTACAACATTCTCCAGAGGTGAATGTTATCGCAAGACGAACTGTGTTATTGTTGTAAAGTGAGGGTCTCCCAAACCGGTAAGCTCACCTCTCAATAGTGACAGACAGACTACTCAAGACTGTGTATACCCAACCCCGAATGATCCACCTCCCAGTATTGCGATAAAGACATCTAATCACTTAAAACTTTTATGGATAACTTGCTGGTGGCCGGAGCATGATCGAACAAGAAACCACTTGATATCATAAAAGAGTCGTGACTAACCAGCACACGTGCATCTCTTACTTGAACCAATTAACCTTTTTAAAAAGTGAGTGATCTATCATTAACTGTGCGGTAGTATAATGATGAAAGAAAATAAAGACCGTTTTCTTTCAACACGGGTTCACCAATTCTTAACCTGCGCCAAGCTATCACATAGACAATGAAGCTAAGTTGCAAGATTAAGCATTGGCTTATCACTAGGACCAAGTCTAAAGACCGTACCGACCCAAAGTGAGATCTTGATAGTAGAGGATTAAGTCACTAAGTGTGTATATTTCTACCCACAAATGGGCCAATCACTACTCGCAGGATTAGGTTAGCTCACAAGTGCATGTGTTTTTACACACCGTGGGTACACTCATGAGTCCTCTCACTTCCTACCAAGACACCCACAAGACCAAAGACTAGTTAATTCATCACCAAAGTTTTAAGTGAAAAGAATTAAACAAGAACACAATACCACTTAACAAATAAAAACTATATAATCCATACCAAGATAAGTCTTCACTCTAGCAACACTTAATTAATTTAGCCAAGCATTGGCTTTACAACTTGCACACTATATTTAGTGTTGGAAGAACACATAGTAGTGAGTGTATGTGGGATTAAAGAAGGTGTTTGGGTGAGTTTTAGTGATCTCTCTCCCAACTCTCAATCAACAGGTATTTATGGAGTGATCCCAAGCTCCAAATGTCACTTGCAAGACCCTCAAGGTGGCTGAAGTGTGAGATAAACTCGGATGAAAGGGGATGCCCAAAATATGGAGTGGAGGCCTCTATTTATAGGCAAAACAGCCCAAGCACGCCCTTGACGAAGTTCTGGCACGCCTTTGCTCGACAACGCATACTGTTGCATTGTCCTTTTATGCAGAATTGTCTGTACCAGGGTTTTGCATTGGTCTCACCCCCGAAGGTTTGGCCAAAACGCGTCTGGTAGAGAAGGTTCCCCCACCCCTTATAAGGAAGTGTTTGTTCTCCTTCTCAACCGATGTGGGATGTTACAATATCTCTTGAGAACGCACACATATCTACACGATTAGAGAGAGATCGGTGAAAGGGAAAGAAAGGCAGAGAGATCAGAGAGAGAGAGAGAGAGAGTACCGGGAGAGAGTGGGACCAATATGAGATTTAGAGAGAAATATCCGATGGAGAGAGAGAGACCGATGAAGATAATGATGTACGATGGTCGAGGAAGAAGAATGGTCAGAAGGTGAAGGGACCGGCCTTGGTCCCTGACCGGCCGGTGCTGTGCAATCAGGTGGTGATTGGTGTCACTGATTAGTGACAGAGGTGGCTATGGCATACTAGGGTTCTAACCTGTCTTGTAAGTTTCTTAATCTCTCTTATATCGGTTCTTAATCTTATCTCTTTGATAATAAGTTGAACCTTGATGATGGAACTAGGACGATGACTTAGGTTGGACTTGATGATGACTGTTGGATGGTGGTGACTGTTGTTGATTGAAGTCGTGACAGTGGTGCCGGGTAGTGGTTATACACTGTGGACGAAGTGGATGGTGATAGGTCAACAGCAGTCAAAGTTACAGTCAAAGTCAGTCAAAGGCGAGTCGACCCTTGGTCAACAGACCATGTTTTTCTCAGATCGCTAAGGTAGCAGCAGTAGTTAGGCGCACGGAGTCTCACGGCGTCTGGGATTCATTTGCATGGTTTTTGAACATTATCAGACTTATAACTTTTACTTTTTGGTTGTAATAGCATTTTATGCTCCCGCTGTTGTGGTTACATTTTGAGAACTTAATGAATGTTTTACGTTGTTTTCATATAATATAGTTGTCGTTTATTGTGACCGTTAACTTGGATCCTGGTGTGTCACGCGCCTCGCGGTAAAACCCCGCACGTGAAACTTGAGGGTGTGACAAGTAGGGAGAAATATAATAGCATTTTGCTAAATCCAAAGGCTGAGAAGTAGTTTGCTATGAAGCTGGTGTACGGCTTATATTGCTTTCTGTTTCTTTTTAATTATGTTTGAACAATTTCCCTTTATTATTTCGGATTTCATTGATTCCCATTGTTTGCTACTATTTTTCATCTTTAATAAAATCATTTGGTTAATTGTTTTTATTCTGTCATATAGTATGTTATTCCTTGAATTTTTCAATTAACACCAATTAGAAACAAACAAACTATGTGTCTAATTATTTTACTTTGAGGTGTTGTTAGTTAGTAAGTTTATTAAGACATGTTGATATATCCAATTGTTGCGTTATATTAAACTTTTTTAATGATATTTTGCATGCAACCAAAATGTATACAAATTGTATTACGTAACTTTAAATAAATAAAAGAACTTGTAAACTATATTTTTTATAGAATTTTTTTCATTTTACTTGTAAATGCATTGTGAGTCCCTACGGACTCTAACCTAGTATATATAATAAAGGGTTATTTACTTATTTTCATTGCTGAGGCGATTTATAAACGAAGGAAATTAAAAGGTAGATGGGTGGTTGTGCGATGATTGGTTTTAAATTTGAATGTCTACTTTACCTCCAAATGTAATACATACCAATTCAAAATTCGGATATGATAGAATATGGTCATTTTCCCTCATTTAATTATTATAATAATAATAATTTATTATTCGCATTATTGATGTAGAATTAAATATCTCAAAATAATTCAATCACGATAACGTAGACCCGAACAATTTTGCATAAACATTTTAACTCTTTTTAATTCAAATCCAGAATATAGATTTTCAACCAAACTACGTAAACAACATAAAATTTACCTTATTGAGTATTTTTTTTCTTTAACTGCAACGTTTTTTTTTTTCTTTCTTGAATTCATTGATGGTCATATTCTTATCAACGAAATTCGTAATTGGACCAAGAGGCAAGAAATCTAAAATCATGCTCTTTATAGCAAAGTCAGTTAAAGCATTCGACTCTATCAATCAAAAGTACCTAAATTCGATTATGTATCAAATGGGATTATGAGGTAAAAGGAGGAGATGAATTGGCGGCTATTTTAAGTCGGGTCGAACTTCGGTCCTCATGAATGGATTTGCCACATTTGAATTCCCACTTAAACCTGGTTTTCATTACGCTATGTTCCCCAGTTTCATTTAAGGGGGGAAAGGGAAGGATTTGGGAGGAAGCAAGGAAGAAAGGTGTTCCAGAGTTTTTCTCAGCGAGGGAAAGGGAGAGAAGAGAGGGGAAATTGTGAGGGTTTTTTTGGCTAAAATTCATCCTCCCATATTGGAAGGAACCGGAGAGAAAGGAGAAGAGGAAGGATTCCCTTCTCTTCCTTCCTTAACTTAAACTCTGGAACACAGCGTTAGGGTGACCCCACCTTTCCCTTCTTATTCATTATATCAATGAAACGCCTCAATCCATTTATGAAAACAAAGGTTGATTTGGATATTTACATAGGAGTTTCAAATAACGGGCCTCGCAATTTAGGAATGGATATATAGACAGGTTGTTACAATCACCAACGATGGCTAGTTGAGTTGGTAACAACAGTGATGCTAGTCCTGAAACCAGGGAGAGGTACTAAGTTCGAGTCACACTTGTGGCATGAAAATTGAGGGAACTTCATGGGACGGTGGGGGTTCGATCTCCGGTCCCCTATGCTCCTCAATGAAGAGCAGGCTGATGTTCTTTAGAATCATAAGATGCCACACTGGTTCCTATTTGAAGCGTTGTTGGTGTAGGTAAGCCATATCGGGCCTGGGTCTTATGGGTTCTCGTGATTGCATCCCATAAATTTGTTTTGGGTTCAAATCCACTCAAGTGCATATTGATTAGGTGGTATATAAGAGTAAAAGTTTTTGTTACAAAGAAATTCTACGATTTATTTAGATAAAATCTGAATTCTGAAGTATAGATTTAACTATGGAGTTATCTAAGATATCCGAACATTAGGAGTTCATTAGTTCAACCATCAAACTTGAATTTCTATAACTCATTTTTATAAAAGGTAACAAGTTTTGTAAAAAGTGGAAAGAAATTATTAATGTAAAAAAAAGGAATGAAAATTGTATTTACAAAAATAATTAAAACGTCTAGTTAGGTTTAACGAAAAGGTATTGATTGTACATTTGTACTTAACTATTTCTGAATTAACCGGGTCTGACCCGGGTTCTTTTTTGACCCGGCAAGCATCATGTGACCGTCCTTTTACTCTCCTGACCTAACGATCGTATGATTCGTATCGATTCTTGTTTCCTTTTTCCCGCCAAAAACATAACCTGTCCTTGAATGAATCCATCTTCACCCAACAGTTAGGCCCAATAAACCCATAAGGATTTGTTTTGTTGGAGGCCCATTAATTTCAGTATTTTGACAAATGTAGTCATGGCCCAATTGTGCGATCCAAACCACAGCAGCAGGGCAGCAGGCCAACATATAGGTAATATGAGTTTAAAAAAAAATCAAAATTGCCAATTGCAGGTGTTGGTTGCCAATTGCAAATTTGCAATAACTGTCACAATCAAATTTGACAATGAGAAAGGGAGATGGTTGTATGACGATATACAAATGTCCTTTCTATCTTGGATAAAGCTATTAGTGGAGTATCCGTCGATGAGCATCACAAACATGTTGATCGACGAGTATTTGGGGAACCTAATGACTAATGAAGGCATGATAAATGTAAAAATTAATATGGTTAGTTATGTGCATGCCCGCCATGGTTAATTACTTGTGCAAAACTATGAGATGTTTGCACATCTACCACTGGCCAGTAACGCAGCAGTTTGAAAGGTTTAACCACTTGACAAATGAGTAGGAAACTTGTGGGATAGAGTACAAGAATGAGGTCATACTCAATATGTTTATGAAATTATTGCTACCTCAATAGAAGAATATCATAGTTGCAGCTGTGATTAGGAAATATTAAAGATCTATCTAAACTCACTCTAGTTTAGTTGCATGAAAAATTGAGTACCTTTAAACTAGAGGTTCAATAGGTTATACAAATGCACCATAGGATAAAGACTTGTGAGCCTTGCTCACATATATTTGCTTGTCCATCCACTATTCCAAACCATGAGATAAGTGAAGAGACTTTTATATAAATTTCTACACCGTTGATGATATTGATGATTGGCTATGAATGTGCCCAAAGAAGCACATGAATCAAGTTGAGTTGACTTCTTAAATGTAAACTATAATTTGACTAGGACTTGCCATTGGAAATCTACATAACAAAAGTGAGTAAAGCAAAGTCAACATTTTTTTAGTTTTCATATCTGGATTGTGTATTACACTATCTATGCTTATCTAAATCTGAATAGCATGTTCATTTCCAAATTTGATGGGATAATAAGGGTACGTAATGGTTATATGCAAGTAAACATAGCCTTGCCGATCGACCATTCCTTGAGGCTCTTATTCTCTTACGTTACTAGGGTGTTTAAAAGGGCATTGATCCTTACTAGGGTGTTTAGATGGCATTGACGCTCAATAGATTTTTTTTTGAACGGCGAAACATCTATATATTTATATAGAGCCCAACAAGAAACTGAAAAACAGAAAACGTCCAACTAACAAAACAACCGACCCAACACAAGACAACCCAAAACAAAACAACAAAAAACACAACCAACCACTACAACATAGAGCCAATATCAAAGGCGGACCATGAATCCCAAGAAGGAGCCGAGATATTAGCCCTGTTGCTAATCCAAACTAATGAGTCTTCTTTAATCAGATCAACACAACACTAGATCGGCAAGACTTTATCATCAAAAACCTTCAAGTTCCTCACGTACCAGAGCCTCCATATAGTCACCATAGCAACCGAAAACACCGTCTTCTTCCACCTTCTGCTTCCCAGGGAGGCCCGGTCGGGATCATTTATCAATCTTTCCGCCACTGATCAGTTATATTAATGTTGGACATCTAAACTTCAAGAGAAAATAAGAAAATAATAAGATCCGCCATTGGGGTTAGTGGCCCAATGGTAGAAGCAAAGATTCTAGGAACACCTAAGGGAGAGGTCATGGGTTCAAGTCCCACAAGGAGTAGAAATTTGCCGTTCAAAAAAAAAAAAAATAAGATCCTTGTAAAATGTGGTGAGTTACTTATAAGTTAGAAGTTTTGGTGTCCTCTGTCATATTAGATAGAAATTGTGATAAAGAAGGTTTAGCGATATTTACCCTTTTAGAGCCGTTCGTATAATAAAAGCTTAACGAAAAGGTAACGCATGATGAAGCTAAGAAGCTCACATAACATAAATTAATTAATTTTCACATGAATTAGAATTCGTGAAGGTGATAATATGAGACTACACGATGTCCGAGCCTGGAAGGAGAGGTGAAGCTCCTCCACGTCACGCACACCACCCCATAAGCAGCGTGGGGGGCAACCGGGTGAGCTTCTCCACTGTCGTGGGGATCATCTACTTGATGACGTGGCAATGGATGGTTGGTTGTTGTTTTGTCCGTTGTCAAATGGCTTTTTTTTTTTTAAATAAAAGTATTTACAATATAAATCAAAACTCATTCAACCATTTTTCACAAATCTCTTCTTCACCACATCAAAGTTTATAAAAAAAAGTCATCGACTTTTCCAAGCAAAATTGAATCCCAAAACCGCAACTTTGACCCAAACAACCTATTTGGCAGAGGCAATCCCCGAATCCTACTCCGCCACAAAACCGTAACCTACAACTTTCAGGTAATGCATCCTACCTAGCGGCGTACACGCATCTTCTAAGCGGCGGTATGTATTATGTGCCGCCTCATTTTCAACTACCAAACATTCCGGTTAGTATAAGCCCGTCTCAATTTCCACTTCAAAACATCCCACGACAACATCTTGTTACTACACCTGAGTTTATGTCGGAACCCAACCACAAGATGATGGTGAACCGTCAGGTAAAACAATTTAAAAAAAGAAGTCAAAGGAAGAAAACCCATGAGGTGATGAAAGGAGTTGAACGCGTTGCAATAAAATGGACATCAGAGGAAGAAGTAGCTACAACAAAAGCTTGGATACACGTATCCAAGAACCTGGAGATCAGTACCCTTTTTTCTATTTTAAAAGTAAAAAAAAAATGTGTATTGCTTTTTTAGGTGTTTTATATATTTTTCTAATTAGTTGTTTTTAAAAAATACTAAATCAACACATAAATGACTTTTGGAATAAAATAAGGGATTTTTCTCATGAAGCAAAACAAGAGCTTCATCGACAGAATGATACTATCTTGTCAAAGTGGCGTGAAATAAAAGCGAACATCACGGCCTCTAACGGTTTCTACCACAACATCAAGAATAATCTAAAAGGTGGTGAAATCGAAGCCGACTTCTTGTTGAGAGCGTTTATTACTTTTAATGATTGAGAGCGTTTATTACTTTTAATGATAAACAAAAACACGCTTTCAAATTTATGCATTGTTGGGAAGTGGTGAGGTACTCAACCAAATGAGCGAACGTATCGCTTGCGAGTGATTAGTCTAAACGGTTAAATAAGCTCCTCTAGTCGTTCGAATGCTCGTAACAAGGTTGATCTAAGAGACGACGATGTCGAGTTTGGAGCGACCCACACACCTAGTAGAGATAAATCAAAGAAGAGGCCATCAAAATCATCTAGTTTGGGTGTGGATTATACCGAACATTTTATTATTGAAGAAAAATGATTCTTAAAAAAAGAGAGAATCGATGAAAGAAAAACGAGAGGATATGAAATTTCTCGCTAAAAATCGAGCACCTTCAAGGTCCCGAAAGACAAATGTATGAGGAAATGAAAAAACAAATCATGGAAAACTATAATATCAATGAGTAAGTTTTTTAACTAAGTTTTTATTTTTATTATTATATGTAATGTCATTGTTTTATTAATATAGACGTTTTTTATTTCGTTTATTTAAAATAATAACGAAAAAATAAATAAAAAAACAATCAATACGCCCTTTCTCACATCACCACTGCCCCTATTGTTTTTTTTTGGGCTTGGAGGGGAATTCCCCCTATGCTGACATGCCTGCCACATGTCGCTCCATGATCTCTTTACTCCCATGATCACACCGAGTAGCCTTAAGGCTATGTCTTGTGGGAGGCCTTCTGGCCCTCCTAACATCCCTCAATGGTTAGGCCTCGTCCTACCTTGATAGTTACATATCACTTGGAGGTTGATAGCTTGTCTATGAGCAGCCATGTTCTTGTGTTGATCATGTCTTATGGTTGTATCTTTCTATCATCATGAACCCATTTCGATTTGTAGACTTTTATTATTACTAGTAGTTTATTTTTAGTTATTTGTGTTGTTATCTTCTTCTAATCCTTATTTGTTTATCTTTGTGGCAGGTTTGAACGATGACTAACTTAATAACTTAACAAACTTTAACTTAATTAAAATAAACTAGAGGTATAATCAACTTCTGGTAACCCCGAGCTATATCCAAGGTGAGGAAACCGGTAGTGAGACAGATCCTTCGGGCTTCTGATATCCGAACCATGTTCTAAGCAACGACTTCTGAAGTGGGCCTGATCTGAGTGACACATTTCTGTTCATACCAGATGACTGAGTAATCTTCTTGGTAAAGGAAAGATTCCCTGCGGGGGCACCAGTAATCTTTTGTATCATACGCCTTCAGGATTATGTTCCACCTTTATCAAGGATTTTATTCAGTAGTTGAGTGATTTTCTTGGCACTGGGAGGATTCCCTATGGGCGCACCAGTGATCTCTTGTATCATACGCCTTTAAGATTATGTTCCACCTTTGTCAAGGACTTCATTCAGCGCGGGAGGTTAAGGGTTGGGTTATTTAACCGTCATCAATTTAAATAACTTTATATTTAACTGATCAATAAATATTAAAGTGCCACTTAAAAAAATAAACAAATAATGGATTCCTTATCTAGTTCTCGTTAATACAACACCGTTAACCAATAGGAATACGAGTCTCCTGAGTCAACTGTAAGAGAGATCCCTCGGTCTTCATGATCGTTAACCTTCTTAGGGGATTCGTTGTTGGACCACTCGGAAATGACCCTAATGTGACAACCTAGACCCTCAGCTTTTAGCAAGTTGTCAATTTTAGCCCTCATCTATTTTGAAGTTTCAACTTTAAGCCTTATATTTTCGCATTTACAAATTAAGTCCTTATACCCTTCGTTTACTCTCAAATTAATAAATTTTGAGTTATGCTAAACCTTAAAATTTTGTTTTATAAACATGCTTCATTCGATTTCTTATATAAAAACTTTAAAGATTGCTTTGATTGGTTCAAGTTTATAAAAGTATTTAGTTTATGTAGTTTTATGGTGAAATAATCAAGTTTTAACATAATTTATACGAGAATAAAACTTTAGGGATTGATTGTGACAAGTTTTAAAAATTCAATTCAGTCTTCTCCTTCTTTTCATTTTTCCGGCCGGCGACCAAATTCCGGTCAACTCCGGCGACTCACATAAATCGAATTTAATCGTTTTTTACTCGACTTTAATCATTGTAATACGTTTCTCCACCTTATAATGACCGATTCTAAGCCATTTAATGAGAATTAAACGTTTTAAAATCATGTTTTAATCGGGTTATGTTTGTAACCGTCGACTTCTTTAACCGGATTTAAACCATCCGTTTTGTTCGAACAACTATATAAACCAGTCATCCCAATCATTTCCTGCACTCTTTCTGATTCTAAAGGACTACTAAACCATCGAAAATCATCCAGTAAAGCTCTCAATTTTTCGGTTATCAGCTCCAAACTTGAAGCTTCTTTTTCGACCTTTATACGCGTTGTAAGTCCGATTATTTTTGTGCCATCTCGTTTGTTATTGAATTCCGATTATAAGCCCTATAGTATCGGATATTATAGCCTACGAATCGAGGGTTGATTGAAAACCTAGGGTTAGGGTTTCTAGTTTGTTAGTTTGGGGAAGAAGATGACTAAACTTGAATTTATGTTAAATAAAAATTTAATTGAAACCCTTCAACAAATTGGCTTGTGGTGTAGTGGTTGATAGTGAGGGTGCTTGCTAATCAGATTCGGGTTCGAATCTCACCAGATCAACCCATTTTTGCCTTTTTTTATATTTTATTTCGTTTTTATTTATTATAAATAAATATAATAGGTTTAATCTTATAATATTCATAGAAAATTCACTTTTTCTCCAAAAATTATGAAAATTTAGGTGTATTCTTGAAACCTCATAGAAAATTTTCATATTTTTAGTTTTCTGAAAAATATCTATTTTCATGATTTTATTAATTTAAATTTTTTTAATCATAATTAATTGATTAAAAATTCATTTTTAATGATTTGAATCCCAAACTTTTTGAAAAATTATTTCTAATCATCATAAACTAAAACAAAAATTATTATTCTTGAAAACAATTATTTTTATTGGTTTTTCTATTTTTTTAATCATTTGAATATGATTTAAATGCATTAAATCAGTGTTAAATATAAATAAATTTATAAAAATTATGAGAAAATTATTTTCATTGATTTGCATCAGAAAGTATTTAGTTTCTATAAAAATAATATTGTTTTATCATATCTTGTATTTTCAGTCTTATTTATGTTTAATTAGACATAATTAATCATTTATTTATACTATTTAACATCTGTTTTATAAATACATTTCCCCAAATCGACCTAGCAAACCCTAGTTCCTTAGAACCCTAGATACCTTAGACTTTTTGAACATTTCCTTATTAGTACACTTATACATTATAGGTTGAGTTCTTTGGAATTCCCAAGTTAATCTTGTGACGAGTTTTGTTTGGATTTACCGCGTTTAGCAAAACTGTGAGTATATCTTTCCCCTTTTTCATGTTTTACACTTTTGGGGCTATTCATGTACATTATGACAAAATTTTATTCTATTACTAAATGCAATTCTCATGTGTGTTTGCTTTATGTTAATTTGTGTGTATCTATAGCTGTCAAAATCATTAACCGTTGTGGCCTTGCATTTCAATGAATAGTACTATGGTATATACCCCTTGTGACTCTGTTGAGAGACCTTGGTCATTGTCTTGTGATTCATTATACTAAAATGGTTTTCATGTGTTGTCTTATTCTATTGTCTTAGGGTTGGTTTTGACTGATACTACTTATTACATAATTGCAAATGGTACCGCACATGAATTGCTAAACATTTTTTTCTACTATATGTATTCAAAACAGGGTATGCTCACCAATACATTTTGTATTGACAAAATTATTTTCGTACATGTTTCAGGTTATCATTGAGACGTTTCTTTAAGATTTTGGATTTTTATTTAAGCTTTGATTTCATTGTAATCTAGTTAGACTTGTCGCTTTAAAATCATTGTACTTTGTGTCACACCACGGCAATGGCGGAAACACGTGGCGCAACGATCGAAAGCATATCAAAGTCAAGATTAACACAAACTATATTTAATTAGAAAAGATCATTTTATTAAAATGTCGAAATTGAGTATCTTGTTACAATATTTCACAAAATAATAAACAAGAAGTTCATAAATGGGGTTTTTCCGTTTATGTTCCAACTCGATGGTAACAATAGATGAAACCCCGTCAGGTATCCGACATCCCGAATTTCCACCGCACTAGCCTCATATCTAATCAGCACTTAGTTACCTGGAAGATATGTTTAAAAAGACGTCAATATATAAAATATTGGTGAGTTCACAGGTTTTAGTTTCGTAATAACAACATTTTTACACCCTGTGCAGATCCAGCACAATTTGTGGCCTTTGTAAGGAGTAGCTAGCTCCTACAAAACTACGATGATGAGCAATCCCTTAAGTCCCATAACCAAACCAAGACTAAAAGGTATGCCCCGCGATCACCAGTTGTTTCTCGGCAAATAACAACTTAGTTCAGAATACGTGCACCCCAGGCATACGCCGATGCATAATCGAAGCTATCGATTAGGGGTGGGCCTTGTCAGGCACCAATAGTACTATCCAAATATTCCTTCGGTTTCACTTCCCTGAATTAATGGTTACAGTAGCGAGGACTCAACCCCGAGTGGCGAACATACAACAAAACTCAAGTACTCACCATGCCACTAATCACATTTTGACCTTTGAAAAACATTTCAACATGTGACACAAACATATCTTTCCCCCAAGTAAAAAAAAAAAGTAAAGAGGGGCCGTGAAACTCACCTGAAGCACATCATACAATCACATAGTAGAGAATAGCAAGTCCGTGATCAAGCACCTACGAACGTCCTAGTACGTGTAAGTCACTAAGTCTATAGCGTGTGTTTTTTCCGGCAAGTTGTACACCCAACTCCCAACACCATCATTTACATATAATTCCCCATTTAATTAAACATATGTCCTAGGTCGTTGGTGATGGATTACCCTTTTTACCAGTTACTTACATTCTCATTAATATTTCTTTAACTTGTATTATATTATCCTCGACTCGACTTCACTTAACGTATAATTATTTTCCCATTAAATAATTATACTTAAGATCGTGTCGTTCGATATAATATTTTTAACGCCCGATTCGACTCATCACACCGTATATTTACTTTCCCATTAAGTAAATATACTAGGGTCTCGTCGATCCGGTTTACATATATATATATATATATATATATATATATATTATTTACTCGCCTCGGTTTTCCTTCCCGTATATTTACTTTCCCATTAAGTAAATATACTAGAATTTCGTCGAGCCGAATATATATATATATATATATATATATGTATATATATATATATATGTGTGTGTATAAATATATATGCATTTTCCTCGTTAAGTTCATACGTTCGTTTAACGTTTTTAATCCCTAGATCATTTACGTTATATTTTCTCTCAAGAATATTTTCCAACACTTAGGAAATTGTTATGAAATTTTTCACCCAAGTTGTATATATTTTAACTCCTTAAAATATATTTTTACTCATCTTGACGTAATAATATTTTTCTTGGTTGTCTGCTTTTACGTCTTAGTTCGTTAACACGTCCAAGTCCGATTTCTTAACTTATATCGCAAATTTTCCAAGTTTTTCCCCAATATGTGTTTATAGAAATATTATTCACTTTTCTAATTCTCAACACATATTACTTGGAAGGTTTTAAAAATACTTTTGTACACAAACTTGACAACTTATATACCAAAAATGTTCCAACACTTTTATATTCCCATTTATATAAAAGTGTTCATTTTTGTATAAGTTTTTCCCAAGTTTTAATTTGTCTAGTATTTTTATAAAAACTCTTGTTTTTATAATAATTCTTATGTTTAGGAAAGTCCATATTTTTATAAAACTCTATTTTATAAAATACACTTTTATACAAACTACATTTGTATAGTTTCTAGTATTTACCAAATCTACCTTAGAAAATTACTATGTACACATTTGACACCAAACTTTCCATAGTTATATTTTTAGACACAAGTTTCTAAAATATCCATTTTAGTCCCTCAACTTTAAAAGTTACAACATTAGTCCCTTAACTTATAAAAGTTGCATTTTTCCATTCCATCTTTCAAGACTAACAATTTTCTACTAAACTAGTGGACTTTAATGGATCAACTTTGTCATGTTAGTTTATTTTTAAGTTTCAACACTTTTAATAGTCTCTAATCATCTCATTAAGGATACTAATATGTGTAATTAGTGTATTTTGTCCAACTTGTCCAATTTACATTCTTCAAATGTGTAGACTTTAAAGATGTAAAATTTGTGTAACTTGTTTCCTAACAAAATCAACACTATACATAGTCTTAAATGCTTATGTTATGATGATCAAAACTACATTTAAGTTCCTTCAAGTTCTAATAACAAGTTATATTTAAATCACCATTTTTCTTCAAGTATTCATCAACTTAATAAAAACTACAAGAACACTACACACATCCATCACCATTTTCGCCCATATATATACCATTTTAACACCATTTTGGTCTTTAAAATCATATGTTTTATAATGAAAAGCTTAATCAAGTTAACCCCTTGTACAACTTGCTTCTAGATAATAAACATAAACTTTTAAAGACAAAAACAAAATCAAGAATACTTACAACTAGCACAAGGCTAGGGAAGCTAAAAATACTTTATTTTGATGGGGTTTAGTGTGTTCTTCCTAGGTGGTTAAGCTCCAAGCTTGAAACACACAATGGGGGTTTGGAAGATGGATGTTTTGTGAGTAAATTTGAAGGATTTAGACTTGAAAAAGATGTGTGTGTGTGCCTTGATACTTCACGGCTCACAAGAAAAGAAAGAAAAGGTTTTTGCTTTGTGTTTTGATCAAGTGTCAAGCTCATATCTCATAGATTATACACATGATCTTTTGTGGGTTTTATTGGTGGTGCTTGGCCGTGAGTTTTGATGAAAAAGAATGGATTGTTAGAATCTCA
The DNA here is from genome assembly GCA_030844895.1 of Ambrosia x helenae. Classification (NCBI taxonomy): domain Eukaryota; kingdom Viridiplantae; phylum Streptophyta; class Magnoliopsida; order Asterales; family Asteraceae; genus Ambrosia; species Ambrosia x helenae. The sequence goes on from JAUTDX010000574.1 coordinate 89,139, forward strand.
AGAGGACATGAAATCTATATATAATATGTGATTATATCCATCCCATATCTCCTCATGATCTTGTAAGATTACAAGGATCCTTTACTAGATTTAACCCCATATATTATAGATTTGTTTGTACTAGTGATCCAAGATGATCTTTGGAGGGTGTTTGGAGCCGTGGGATAACAAAGAAAAGGAAAGATTGTGTAGATATCATAAGGACATGCAATCTTTATATTATATTATCATGTAATCCATACCACACTTATAATATCCAATCTTAGATTGTATGTACAAAAATAAGATTTCTAAGCATGGGTTAGGGTGGCCGGTTGGTGGGGTGATTTAGTGGGGTCCACAACACAAAATATTTACCATTAATTTGTTAAGTTTAATCCCTTAACGTTCGGGTGTCGTTCGGGTATTTTTTTTGGGCTTTAATCGCGTGTTATTCGGACATTAAAAATGCCTCTAATTATCCTTAAACATAGCCTAGTTTAAGTGTTGATTGGTTATTTAGGCTCTTGCCGGGTGAAATTATAAGTTATACGCGTACCGGGTGCGGTACGCGCACTTTATTCGTTACCGGGAGATTTGTATGTAAAGTTTTTGTTTATGGTTTTGGAGTTCCAAAACACATTATATTTTGTGAAAGTACCCTTTATTTTATATCCTGGGTGTCCGGGATCCTTTTTGTTTATTTAATTTTTACCGGGTAATCACCATCGTCCGTTCCGGACTAGTTTATTCGCACGCGATTTCATCGTGCCTCAAAATTAAACATGTGCATTCCTATGCATCTTATGGGGAATTTGCTATTCTCTACGGCTAAATTAATCCAATTAATTTAAATATACATTTAAGCCGTTAATTACATATACTAATTACGTACGGAATCGCATCGATTTTTGCCGGATGTTACACTTTGTATTTTTCATTTCAATGTAATTAAACTATTAAATCAATGTATCAATATTTACACTTTAGTCCATGAGCTATTGAAATCGTCACTACGTAACACCTCGATGTTTCCGCCATCGGTTGGGGTGTTACACCTAAGGTGAGATCCTTCGGTACGAAACGCGAGAGCTAAGGTGAGGTGTAAGTTGTTCCAGGTCGGAAGTGAAGCCTCCATTTTAAGAAGAAGATGAGTTCGAAGGCCTGAGACTTGACCGCGGTTTGAGGAGCCCGCTATACGCGAGGCCATGGCGGAGACCCCAGGTGGACGCACGCCGGAGAGGTTTAGCATTCTACGCAGTAGTAGCTTCCGCTTATCTATCAAAGAGTCAACACTTCAAGATCCTTCTCGTCTTCCTCACAATTAGTTAACTTAAATTATTAATTCTAATAATAAACTTAACTATTAAATCAAAGGACCCCGAGATATGCATAATATACTACTCTACTATTTTATCTTTTTATTTTACAAAACCAAAACCTTTATCAAAAACTATTTTTATTAAAGAACCCTTCCGTTTTATTTTTCTTTTTAAAACCCGATCAGTAAATTGATGAAAGGTTGAGTAGGGGAAAGTGTGAACCTTGGGATACGATACTCAATACTTACCCTAGAGACTATACTATGCACGTCAGGATCTCTTCCTATGTGTTGGTTTTAGTTTCGAAAATAAATATTGTTTACTTTATAAATTTAAAACTTGGTAAAAACCGGGTTAGTAAAAATCTGTCATTTATCCCAAACCAAAATTTTTGAATTAAAACATAAAAGTTTTTGGCCGGGAAAATGATATCTTTTTATTTTGCTAAAACCACGCACATCAGTGGGTTGCGACAACGGTGGTGGGTGGTGGTGGCGACGACGGTGGTGGGTAGTGGCAACGGTGGTGATGGGTGGAGGTGGATGGCGGTGATGGTGGCTGGGTGACGATAGTGAGTAGTGGCGGTGGTGGGTGGAGGCGGCGGTAGGTGGTGGTGGGTGGCGACGGTATTGGTGAGTAAAGGAAATTGTGGTGAGTGATAGTGGCAGGTGGTGGAGGCGGCGGTGGGTGGGTGATGGTGGTGGGCGGCGTTGGGTGGTGTTGGATGGCGGTGGTGGTGGGGTGGGTAGGTGAAGGTAATGGGTAGCGGTGGTTGGTGGCGCTGACGACAATGGTGGGTGGTGACGGCGGTGGTGGGCAACGGTGGTGGGTGGTGACGGCGGTGGTGGTGGGTTGTGGCTGCAGCGGTGGTGGGTGGTAACAATGGTGGTGGGTGGTAGTTGTGGGTATTGGTGGTGGGTGGTGAGTTTTGGTGTTGTTAGCAAATGGTGAATAAGGGATGGAATGAAAAAAACATGAGGGGTGGATGGAAAGGTTTTGAGGGAATTGAATGTCTTGTGGAATAGGTGATTTCGTTCCATTAACAGACCAAACACACTATTTTTCATTACCCCGTAATGATCCATTCCATTCCCCCTTCCATTCTATCATACCAAACGTTACCTTATTCTTAAACTCGTTATGGAGTTGTACATTACTCTTAAAACTCGGTTTTGAGTAAATTGATATCAACACGCATAACAAAATAAGTACGTCATGATGGTATACTTGAAATTTTACTAAAATGGTATTCGAAAAGTTATGAAAGAAAAATTAAATTCTAAATATACTAGACTCGCTTATATTTACGCACTAGCTTTTATCCCGGGAGCGTCCCGGGGTTAAAAAAATATAACAATTCTAATAATACTAATACTAATAGTAATAATTATTACTCTTGTAATTAAAATAAATAAAAAATAACCGTGTTATAAGGTGACACCATGTGTTGCAGTGTTGCGCGATTCTTTCTCCTAGCTTCTCTTGATGAAGTATACCTATGCATCTTTAGAAGAGTAAAATTCCAATGAAAGCATGACGATTGGGCTGAATTTTAACATCGTAGATAAGAACCTGGTTTAAAAGAAAAAAACATGATTAATGAATAACCTGAACACTTTGTGTTTTTTTTTTCCTGTATGAACGAAACCCCACAAAAAATAGTCGTTTTTTCTCCGTTTTTTATATAGCACTATGGTACTCATTGGAAAGATAATAAAACGCTCGTTAATTTGGTGTAATTTTTTCTTTAAAAAATCTCGTATATAAAAGATATTAACGTTTAAAAATTATGTGAGAAAACATAAGAGAGAAAAATTTTAATTTGTTTTTAAATTCTTTTTTCCTAAAATAACTCAATTTAAATTTAGTAGATTAGGTTTTATATTATTATTTTCTTTTTTTTAATTTGTCACATGGCATGACACATGGCACAATCAAGGGTGAGAATGCCTCCTTGAGTGTCATGTCATTAAAATTGTTTTCTTTTATTATATATATATATAGATATATAGATGTTCCGACTTAATTACAATATATTTATAGTTGTGCACTTTGAACAGTGACTTTTATTCTTTCTCACACCTTTTTATGTCTATATATTGATGCTGCTTTTAATTTATTCATATCTGTTGGTTTGGCATGGTGGTTTGTGGGAACATTTGTTATATGCCTGTGTGGGTGTTCGATACCCGGTCCGTGTGTTTTCCCTTTTATTCCTTTTCTTCCCCTGCCACGTGTCCTCTTTTTTATGACGTGGCTCTCTTATCTTGTATTAGATCTGCTCTACTTCCTCCTTCCCCTCTATGTTTTGCTCCTTCCCCCCACCTTTTTTCCCTTCCATTCCTAATTGTTTTCTTATTGCTGGATTTGGTATACACTCTTCCTATGTTCACAGGCTTTCATCGCTCCTCATACTTTGTTTATCTTTTTTGTTTAAAATTGTATGCCCGCCAGTTGCTCGACTGAATGCTTAGACCTCGGTTATCTTCCTTGTGCTCATGATTTCTGAAATATTGATGAACTGTAGCAATTCGTCCTTGATGAATCTGAATCGTGCATATCTGTTGGATGTCGCTAAAAAGATGTTGACTTTTTTATCAATGCATAGATGTTCTTGAATTATACAAATTTTGGCCTAAATGCGAATACACATTTACCTTCCTGCCTCACCTAAGTGGTTGTCCCCATAATTTGAGTCAACAAGTTCCTGTTTTTCCTCAGCTTTAGCACATCAAAATTCTATTTTTCATGTCAATTGTAACTGCATTAAGCCCTCTACTTTAGGAACATTCTCTGTTATGCTTTTGCCTCTAACTAAAAACAATGATAGGTTATTTTCCTTGATTTTTTTAAAGACTTGCTCAACATTCATATGTTCAACAGTTTGATGAAGCACCTAGATTATTATTTGGATAAAACCAGCTCTCATACCTACAAATTGTGCACCATGTGTTTCTTTCAGGGAAAATATTTTACAATCAATGTCGTCATCAAAGAAATCGATGTTGGTAAAGATTGGCATTACATAGGCTGCCCAACATGTAACCAGCTTGTCTACCCAACTGCTAACCAATGGTTCTGCACATGTCATGGCATACACAACACATCAAACAACTTGTAAGTTACTATTCCCACATCTGGCTTACTATCACTGGTACCATTAACACTTAATACATAACAGGTTTAGAATTGAAGCCAAAATCATTGACACCCCCAACAGCATTGATGCAACTATCTTTGATAGCGCTGCAACACAACTGCTAAAACAAAGATGCAGCCAGTTGTTAACTCAACAAAATCCACTTCAAGAGTTGCTAAAAATCGAAAATAAAAGAACCCAATTTCATATTCAAATACCACCAGATCAAAACCCAGGAAAACTTAAATGCATCGTCAACAAAGCTGTTTTCTTGGAAGATGAGGTTGACATAGGAACTTCAACTCCACAAACATCGACTCCCGCCCCAAAAATATACCCCTCCTCTTTAGCAAAAAGATCACTAGACTTACTTGATGGTAAGTGATTCACTCACACTACATTCATTTGCAGATGCATTCCATTTCTAACATACGCCGTGCAGAAACCGAAGATCCTGGAGACATATCAACGCACAGAGGCAAAAAGAAGACATGACTCCTTCTGCAACTAGATGCAAACCTAATATAATTGTATCCATCTGTAAAACTTACATACTGGCCAGGTTTTGGTGATATGTACAAATGGCCGCTTTTGTCTTGTGCTAACTTTTTTAGTTTCTATGAAAGCGTTTTGCAAGTACGTGTTGAATACCCCATTGCCAGCACGCAACGCGCGCTAGAAAATACACCTAGTTTTATTTAAAATCGAACTATCTAGCGCCTTAAATTATACTATGTATTATTAGAAACTAAAGATGAATAGTAACTTCTCATTTTCAGAAGTTTATAAATATATGTGTGTCGAAATATTTATCAATTCGTTCTGTTGGTGTGGTGGTTTCTTTGTTGCTTAATATCCTTAACTTCTTAGGTTCGAGGCTGGTTGCATTCCTTTTGGTTTTCATTTTTTTTCTTTTTACATATTGCTGACTATACACATGGGTTGTTTCTTTTTTTAACACGTATGTCCTCATCACTCGCCTTAGACACACGTCTGACCGTCAAAATACTCCATCCTTTCTTCCCCTTCTTCGTTCCCAAACCACACACATATCCACGCTTTTTTAAAGTTACAGAGAGAAACATTGGAGATAGTGTCTTTTTCATCGGAGACAGAATCGGCCGTCGACACTTTCAGGTGAGTAGTTTCTTATGATAATTTGTGTTTGAGTTCCTTATTTTTTTTGTTCACAGGGTTCTTACCTTAGAAAATTTGTTACCTTGAAGAAGTCATGTTTCTTACCTTCATGGGGTTACACTAGCCGATCTGTGTGATTTTCCATTGCCACTTATATATTCCTTTATTTTCTTGAAGCAAGGGCTTAATTCTATGTCTTTATCACATTCAGTTGCCTCTGATTTAGGCATTCTTTCATGCTATATGACATGGCCCTATCTATTGGTACCCCCACCTTGTCTATTTAAAACCCCTAGCCGCCTTTAAAGCGCTGAGCTTTGGGCAAAGCTCAGTGCTTTGAAGTACAAAAGCTGACAACAGTACATGGGGCCTTGGGATTGCCTCCTAAGCGCTGAGCTTTGGGCAAAGCTCAGTGCTTTGAAGCCCTAAGCTCAGTGCTTTGCTGCCACATTTAAGCCCACGAGCCACTGCATTCTGCCCTAAGCTCAGCGCTTAGGGCCTTTTTTTTAAAAAAAATTGTTTTAATGTTTTTTTAATTGTTTTAATTAATTTTAATTCTTTTTTAAGTATTTTAACTTGTTTCCAATAAAAAAAATTTGTTTGATGTGTTTCGGTTCGTTTATTGCTCGTTTGTCGCTTTGAGTAGAAACATCCGAGTATGAACAACTTTCATAAATTAGTGTACGTGATACATGAACTATACATTCAATACCGTTTTTTTATCAAAATACATATTTAGCATGTCTAATCGATATCCTGGGTATCCGGACTCTGTTTGACGCGTTTTGGTTCGTTTATTGCTCGTTTGTGGTTTGTTTTCATTAGACATATTCTGTTGACAAACAACTTTCACAAATCATTGTACGTAATACATGAACTATACAATCAATACCATTTTTTTTATCAAAATACATATTTAGCATGTCTAATAGATATCCTGGGCGTCCGGACTCTGTTTGACGCGTTTTGGTTCGTTTATTGCTCGTCCGGACTCTGTTTGACGCGTTTTAATTAGTAAACTTTTTAATTATAAATAGGGGTAACTTTGCTAATTATAAATATATTTTTGAACAATGACATAACCATTTTTCATTCCCGTATCTTGTACCTAGTCGACTAACTCCTGGCTCTTACCCGATCATAGTTTCGTTTGAGACTGACCGAACATTTTCTTCACGCCAGGAGTTAGTCGACTGGGTACAAGATACGGGAATGAAAAATGGTTATGTCATTGTTCAAAAATATATTTATAATTAGCAAAGTTACCCCTATTTATAATTAAAAAGTTTATTAATTAAAATGCGTCAAACAGAGTCCGGACGAGCAATAAACGAACCAAAACGCATCAAACAGAGTCCGGACGCCCAGGATATCTATTAGACATGCTAAATATGTATTTTGATAAAAAAAATGGTATTGATTGTATAGTTCATGTATTACGTACAATGATTTGTGAAAGTTGTTTGTCAACAGAATATGTCTAATGAAAACAAACCACAAACGAGCAATAAACGAACCAAAACGCGTCAAACAGAGTCCGGATACCCAGGATATCGATTAGACATGCTAAATATGTATTTTGATAAAAAAACGGTATTGAATGTATAGTTCATGTATCACGTACACTAATTTATGAAAGTTGTTCATACTCGGATGTTTCTACTCAAAGCGACAAACGAGCAATAAACGAACCGAAACACATCAAACAAATTTTTTTTTTGATTGGAAACAAGTTAAATTACTTAAAAAAGAATTAAAATTAACTAAAACAATTAAAAAAACATTAAAACAATTTTTTTTTAAAAAAAGGCCCTAAGCGCTGAGCTTAGGACAAAATGCAGTGGCCCGTGGGCTTAAACGTGGCAGCAAAGCACTGAGCTTAGGGCTTCAATGCACTGAGCTTTGCCCAAAGCTCAGCGCTTAGGAGGCAATCCCAAGGCCCCATGTGCTGCTGTCAGCTTTTGGGCTTCAAAGCACTGAGCTTTGGCCAAAGCTCAGCGCTTTGAAGTACGATGTTTCAGTGATGTGACTTAAAGTCTGATAAAGCAGTGATTGATGTGACAACGAGGTCACCCGTGGGCCCAATACGCCGAGCTTTGCCCAAAGCTCAGTGCTTTAAGGGGGTACAAATAATTTTTTGGAGGATTTGAATAGCAAGACCCATATGACATTTACAGTTCTTGAAGTAGGGACTTATTTCTACCCCTCTATCAAATTTCATATTTTTTTACTTCAAGGGGTTAATAAGTTTTCTTATTCAAAAGTTGTGTTCTAATCCATTCAACTTTCAAATTTTGCTCTCTGTTTGTGTCAAAGTAGAAATTACATCAACTAAGATTTGATAAACCTAAATTGGTAACATATAAGTGATAGTGATTTATCAAGTTGTTCAATGGTTTTAAGTTTAATAATACAGTCATTTTTAATTATTTTTGTATAAAGATAACCATAATAATGTTTTTTAATACTTATGTAACAGGTACAATGAAACAAAAGCATAATGAGGTGTGATAACAAAAATTTTAATTAGTGATCTACAAAGTTTAGTAGTAGTTTGTGTTGTTGTGGTTGCACCACCGCCACAGGGATCCGGCAAACGCAAAGGTGACAATGGTTGAGGAGTATTTGAAGTTTCCAGCAACACTGTTGTGACTACCACCACCAGGAAATTTTATGGAATTAAAGGTGAAACATTTAGCTTGGATTCATAAAGGTTTTGATTTTCTTACTTTTTTTGGTTATCATTGGTTCAGGAGTAGTTTTTTTGATGAGTTGCTTTAGTGTGTCTAACATTCAATAAATATGAATATTGTATAGGTTAACAGTTACCGGATGAATGCAAATTGTTGTTGTTGGTTCACTGTAACTTTACAAAAGATGCATTTTTTCCTTTCACAAGGTAGATTTGCAGTGGCAAAGGCATTTTAGGGCCGCATCCAAATCTTCAGGTTAACATCAAGTAGGTAGCATTCAAATCACCTCATCAAGTTACACTATACAATACTCCATAACAATGAACAAAATAATTTTTTCAGATTCAAGCATGTAGGCAAACCAACAGCAATTTTGTTCCACAAGTATTTTTTTAATGTCTTTATTATGTAGATCACGAGACTTCCATAAATTTGGTCTTTTTTTTTGTTTTATGTTGATGGTGAACCCTTAGAATTTTCATTGACGATGGCTTCAAATTTGATTTTCTTTATTTTATATATATAACTTCTCTTCATTGTTGGAGAATAGGTGTTGAACTAAGAGGGTTAGACAAAAGATGATTCAAATGATGTAGGAAGACAAAGACATGTCGAGGTTTGCATTGTTGACATTCAAAGACATGGCTCAGACTCAATTGGGTCGAACTGAGTAAAGTTTGATTATGTTTTTAACGTTTTTTGATGTAAATTGTTTGTATGTCCGGAAGAATCGTTTGGTTTTTATGGTTTATCGAGCTAGATTTTAAAGTTGCCGGTAGGCGGCAACCTGCTTTATTCAAGTTATGTCGGTAGTACCCCAACCCACATATTAGCGTGTGGCTGGATCATGAACTGCAGTGGATGCAAACTAAAATTGCAGTTGGGATATGTTCCATTAGAGGTGGACAAAGTGGTGTAAAGTTGATACTTGGTTGAATAATAGCAAATTAAAAGAGAGGGTATTTAGCCATAGATTTGTTATGTAATAGTCGTTCATACGAGTATCCAAACTATGATTTTTTTTAGTTAATTACTCATGTATGGTTAGGTATTAATTGAGGAATGTTTTGTAACAGGTTGAGAATACGACAAAGATTATAAACCGCATCTAAAGGGAGTATATGAAAGCAAGGTATTTTCCCACTATTTTAATTTAGAAGCTCCTTATGTGTATAAGAATTTCACTTTTATAATATTTTTAGATATACAATGTAATGTAGAATTAAATAGTGAATAATATATTAGTGGCAGACTCGAGTCGAGACTCAATATGCATCGAGTGTACATGAATGATAAATTTATGTTGGTGTTGGTATTGGTGTTGGATCTGATGCTGGTGCAAAACTTAAATACATGGAGTCAACCGGAGGTTACACCGATCTAATAGTTAAAACTGCATTTTTATGCTTTGATAGGATCAACGCATGCCATATTTCCATACTTCATATATAATAATATATACACAGATGTTTCATGTTGTGCCGGTGTTTATTCCTCGATTTGGTACTCCCCTTTTATACAGGAGGTTGTAAATATTTAGATAGATTGGGTTATCTTCAATTTAGAGGTTGTCGTTTGATACTTTAATCCTTATAGTTTCTCAAGTCTTTTGTATATTGCAAATCGACTTTTTATGGTTAGCATAAAAACACAGTTTAAAATGGCGTGGCAACGCGCGCCGAAAGAATACCTAGTTCAAATTAAAATTACAATTACAATTAAAATTAAATGTAAACCTTAATTAAAAGTTGAAAGAATTTAGATGAGAAGGAGGGAGACAAGAAGATAACATGAAATTTATCGGAATGTATATCTAAACACGTCATCGTCTATTATTTATGGTTCGATCAACACGTCACATATTGCATTTTGTGATTTAAAGCGATAAAAAATGGATACATCAAGTGAAAACGAAATTATTAGGGGGACGGGGCACTATCCGTGAGTTTTTTCAACTTCACTGATTTTAACCAATTCTAGACTTTCACGTCACTTCACTGATTTCCTTCACTGAAACATTTTTTGAAGGCAATGTTTCATTGATTATTTACCAACAATCAATGAGAGAGAGATAGAGACAAAGAGGAGAGAGAAAGAGAAAAATTAAGGAACCAGCCCGTTAACTAGAACCAGAATTTGGCTCACGAGACCACTACCAGCATAGGTGGCGGCGGTGTTACCGTGCTAGTAGTGAGGTACCCGTGACCAATTCTAATAGCGCCTCGTCCCCCCTTAGATTTGAACATTTTACAACTAATTTTGGTACACGGTATTTAAAAAAAATACATAGTATTTGAGGTGACAAACATGTAATTTTAGATCACAATATATTAGGGGTGCTAAACGGGTCGTGTTTATGGGTTGACCGGGTCCAACCCGACTCGAACCCGAAAATTTTACCCGAACTTGAAAGTTGTGTCATACATATGAACCCGAACCCGACTTGAATATTTGCGGGTTGACCTGAACACGACCCATTACTTTTTTCGCAAACTAACATATTAAAATTAAATTTTACTACAAAAAACACAAACTTATATAAAAGTTTACGTTTTAATTACAAAATATTATACCAATTTCTATTTTAAGTTATAAGTATAACATAAAATAATTAACCACTTTAATTTATAATATAAAACATATTGTAAAAAGGTAAGATATAGTATAAATGGGTTCGGGTCAACCTGCCAACCCGTCCGAGTTGACCCAAACCCGACCTGTGAGCTAAACGGGGTCGCGAGTTCAACCTGAAACTTATCCGAACCTGTTTGACAAAACAAAACTCACTAATTTCGTGTTAGTTTTGAGTCGTGTCAGAAATTCACCCCCTAAAAGAAGAAAAGATCTAACAGGAATTTTGGATTCTTTTTTATTCTCTCATATAAGGTATTTCTTAAGAACAAGAGTGTTTTACCATCTGATAGTAAATTGACAAATTGTTGGGCCGAGCAGGATTTTAACCAGCGTAGACATATTGTCAACGAATTTACAGTCCGTCAACATTAACCACTTAGGCATCGACCCAACGCCTAATTCATTTTAGAAGTTTCACAATCAACTTGCTTTCATCTACCAGGCAAATTTGACAAATACATTTCACTTGATGAGTGATGTGAGATTTTATTTTCTAAATCGATGTATTAGAGTTCAATAAACATCTATTATTAGTGTAAATTAAGTTTTTCTAACCCGTAAAACTCACGGGAGATAAACTAGTTCTGAAATATTAAAATATGTAAAAGTTATGATGATATGTATTTCATAAGATAAGTTAATATTTTATCTCACAATGTATACAAATTATATATATATATATATATATAATAGGGATCCTAAGAGAACCAATCTTTATTTGAGAACTGAGAGAACCATTCTGGGCCACACATTTCATATAAAGGCCAAAAAAAAAAAATTTTTTTGGCTTTAATCGCACATTTTTATGCAAGGAATTTTTTTTTATTTTTTTGAATTTATACATATGTGTATATAGCATCTTTCAGTTATACATATGTCTATATTTCAGTTATACATATGTGTATATTGCCTTATACATATGTGTATAATGCAATTATACACATGTGTAGATTGAAAAAAAAATAATACATAATTTTTTTTCCTGCATATAAAGCAGCAATTAAAGCAAAAAAAAAATTTGCCTTAGAGAAATTTGTAGTCTAGAATGATTCTCATAGTTCTCAATTTAGAAAAAGGTTGTCATTTGAACCAAATCATATATATATATATATATATATACATATATAGGGTGAGGTTTCTGTACAAAGTGTATTTTTCGTACAAAGTGTGAGAAGTCTATATATCCATTGTGTTTTAAATTTTAGGCATGATGTTTTATATTCTTTTGGCATTGTACTATATAGAAAAACAAAAAATGTAACAATCTAAAACACTAATTAATGTATTTCTCGACATGCAATCTAAAACACCATACGAAGATAGTAATCACTGTGTTTAAAATATTATGTCTAGATTACATTTAATAGTGTTTTAGATTGTTGCATTTTGTAATTTTCAATATAATATAATGCAAAAGGAATCAAAAAAATCATAGCCAAATTTTAAACACAATGACTACTTAGACTTCTCACACTTTGTATGGAAAATGCACTTTGTACAGAAACCTACACCTATATATATATAATTTAAAAAAGTCACTTTTTATACAATGAAACAATTAAATGAATTGTTACTGGCCTAGGGTTGATAAAAAAATGTTAAAAATAAAAAAAATTAGGTATGTGTATTGGCTATACCATTTTTTCATACAATAAAACAATTAAATGAATTGTTACTGGCCTAGGGTTGATAAAAACAAATGTTAGAATTAAAAAAAAAATTAGCTATGTGTATTGGCTATATTGTTTAGGTAAATGGGTATATATTTCTGGTAATCAAGTCGGGTATTATTTAATCTTATATTCATAATCCCGCATTAGCATCACGCTGATGAAAGACAAAATTCACCTGCTGAGCTATCATCCTAGCTAACTGCTCAGGCGAAATAGGAAGTGAAGAACCTTTTGCCTCAGCATTCGCTCGCTTTACGGGTGCCATAATTCCTTTTTCTATATATTAAAAAAAATACACGTAAGAAATAAGTTAGATCATAGCGATTTTAAAACTATCAGTCATAGTCTTTATTGGTTTTAATAATATTTTCAGAATGAAAATATTATTCCATGCCAAACCAAACACTACAGGTTAAAACTAAACTTTTTAAAGTTAACCGGGTTGTTACCAATGTCCAATACGGATAATTTATCGTTCCGCAATACGAAAATTCCTAAAATCCGCAATAAATCTTTTAAAATGTTTGGACTTTGCTATTGCATTTTTAAAGACTCTAATTATCACCAATTAAGTCTAACACGCAATTTTTTATATTATTTTAATAATTTTTCTACTGTACGGATAGTATCTGAATTTGACATCTGTAACAGGAGGTCCGTTTCCCGGTCGAACCGGCCAATCCAGTCGGATTTCAAAACCATGCTGGTATGACCCCACATGCCACGTTACTATGTGAAAACCACAAACATCGTGGCAGGATAAGTTAAAGGAAACAAAGACTGAAAACCGGTGTCAAACAAAAACCATGGTACCAAATCAGTTAAAGACTACACAATACCAGAAACCTGCCGCCCCACATTTTGTTTCATCACGACACCTGTAGATACTAAATACTAAACACTACCCCTATTATAAAATCTACTTTATCCCCTCCCTCAATCACACACAAACACACAAACACACACAATCTATAGATCAATCTAGCTAGTAACACAATCACAATCAATGGCAACTATCAAGGACAGGAAGATACTAGTGGCAGTCGACGAATCAGAAGAGAGCACGTACGCACTCTCATGGTGCCTCAAAAACGTTGTCCATGAGAATTCTAAAGACACCCTAGTCCTTCTCTATGTTAAACCACCTCATACAGTCTACTCAGCTCTTGATGGAACCGGTACGTACACTAGATGTCTAGATTCATGATAATATTCTTCAAACACTTGAGTTAATTAAGTACAATACATGTTGTTGTTTTGGTGTCAGGATACTTGTTTTCTCAAGATATAATTGCGACTATGGATAAGTATAGGAACGATGTAGCTGAAACTGTCATTGACAAAGCCAAGAAGCTTTGCAAAGACCTTCAAGATGTAAGGGTCCTTTTTTTTATTTGGTCTTTTGAGTTTGGTTATTGTAATTTGGTGAATCTAGGGTGTAAACGAGCCGAGCCTTAGGCTCGAGCTCATCTCGTCATGCTTTTATGATGCTCGAGCTCAGCTCGGGTCGAGCCTGCTAGATTGAGTTCGAGCTCAGCTTGAAAGTATTACCCAAGGGCTCGAGCTCACTCAATAACTAAATGAGTCATAGTTCAAGCGAATCGGGCTCATTAAGGCTCGACTCATTTGAGCTTTTTATTGATTTGATATTGAGTAGCTCTCGAGCTGTTGTGCATCGTTCACACCCCTAGAGCTTGAGCCTATGTAAGCTCGCTCTTTAACGGGCTAATTTTAATTATAGCTAAAGTTTTAATATTAGCTAGTATAAAAAAGTTGCAAACTGGTAGTAAGGAAATGATGCACAAAATTAAATTAGTATTTATAAAATAAATGAGTTAGCTCAAGCTTTTTTGATCCCTGAATGAGCCAAGTGGCTCAGTTCGGTTTTTAAATGAGCCGAGCCCAGTCCAAGCGTGACTCAGCTCGGCTTGTTTACATCACGAGGTGAATTTGATTTGGCAAATTGGGTTGTGGTGTGTGTAGGTGAAGGTGGAGACTAGGGTGGATGTGGGTGATCCGAGGGATGTGATCTGCGAAGTGTCGGAGAAGATGGGCGTTGACATGGTGGTATTGGGCAGCCATGGCTACGGTTTGATCAAGAGGCAAGTTTCATACATTTGTGCTAATTATGAATGGTAGCAACTAGATATTGTAATATTGTTAATGATGGTAAATTGGTATGGATATGTATATATTTTCAGGGCATTTCTTGGAAGTGTGAGCAATCACTGTGCACAGAACTGCAAGTGTCCAGTCTTGATAGTTAAGAGGCCCAAGAACTCTGCTTCAACTTCTACCTGATCTTGGCATTCATCTATTTCATTTCTCCTTTAGCTAATGTTTGATGTTACTCATGAACTACTTGACTTGTTTACGGTTTTTGGTTAAGGCTTTGTTGCTTCGTCCTGTTTTCGTAAATAGAAATATGTTTTGCTTAGTATCCTAGTACGTGAGAATATGATGAATTGCATTTCTTGTATACAACTTTTAAAACGAATGAAGATCGATGCAAATCAAGCATTGTCGAACCTAAAAATTGTTGCTTCTTAAATACGAGCTTCAAGCTTAAGCTTATATTATTACGAGTGTCCGAACACACTGTTGATGTTATTAGTTGTTCGAACTTTTGGGTTTTAAGGTTTAAAAGTAAAACACCGTTAAATGTGTGTAACTATGAATTGTATTGTATTGAGCAAATGAGAATGTTACATGAGAGAAGTATTTATAATAGCCAAAGTTACATAATCTACTCTCATAGATACACATAATGAACATTAATTTAATAATTAATGATATTTACTTTGTTGTCTAATAGCTTCAAGCAACTTTGTATGAAAGGATAAAAGCAAAGTTAAATTGGGAAACAAATGGTCGAATATTGACCATCAACGGATAAGATTTTAGATCTAGGGAAACATCCAAAGTGAGAACCTAAATTGTGTATATGGATGATTATGATTGAATGATAGTTACATTTAGTTTCAACCTATTTTTTTTTAAGGCAAACAAATCGATGTCCCCACTACCGGGCATCCACCATTGTGAAAGCACCGGTACAGCCCTGGGTGAAGACACGTCTTAGGTGTCTGCCCGCAAGTAGCGCTGGATAGCCAGAACCCACCTATTCACCAGATCCGGGGAAAAACCCGACCCCCATCCACTCAAAGGCACAACAGTGAAGAATCAGTAAAACCCGGGGGGGGGGGGGGGGTCAGGAATTGAACCTGAGACCTTTCAGTCCCAAGTCCTATCCTTCACTTCTCATGTCACTCCATCACAAGGGTGGGGCACGATCAACCTATTAACAGAGTTTATAAGAAGTTTGATATTTTAACCATATGTTATTATAATTGGATTTGGTAGATACTGATTGTAGTGTTGGCCTGTTTCAGGACCTTCATGAATCCCATATAATTGCGCTATCTGACATGAAATACGTTTGGAATTGCAGTTTCTAAAGTATCATTGTCCCCAAATCTTAAGAGCACTCACATTATAATCTCAATATTCATTATAGAATACTCCCCCCGTCCCAATTTAAATGTCTCACTTCCAAAAACACACATTTTAAGAATTTTTTTGTTTGTATGTGGTAAAATGACAATAATATCCTTAAAAGTGGTGATTGTGTTTTGTCTTTTATGGGCAAAACTGGAAATTACATTTCTGTTTTTGGAAAGGGACATTTAATTTGGTACAAACAAAAAAAGAAAAGGAGGACATTTAAATTAGGATGGAGGGAGTACTATATCTAGATACTCATATTCAATCCTCTATATTTTATTATGGGTGTATAAAAAACCTATAAAATAAGTGTTTGTGAGGAAATCGAGATAGAGATGCAAAGTTGGATGTAAAACATTTTTGAAAAATAAACAAAAGACAATTACAGAAATATCCTTTGGGGGAACGGGGCGCTACCAGAATTGGGCACGGGTACCCCACTACCAGCACGGTAACACCGCCGCCACCCGTGCTGGTAGGGGTCCCGTGAACCAAATACGGGTTCCATCTAACGGGCTGGTAAGAAGAGTTAATTATTGCAACGGTCACTTTTTATAATATATTTTATTACTTTTTGACCGTTTGGAATTTATTTAAATGAAACGGTAATATTTTGTTGACCGTTATTTTTGAAATGGTATAAATTGTGCACGGTTTAAATTAAAAAACACAACCTACATTAACCAAACTACTTAAAAACACAAACAAAACAAATGGATGCAAGGAAAACAAAGAGTGTTTCGAGGGGGTGCGAGGGGAACCTCGAAATCTAGGGGTTCTAGTAGTCGAGGCAAAGCTTAGAGTTTGAGATCGGCTACGGTTGAGCCGTATAGGCCCGTGCTCAATTTTCCACCAACCCAACCCCAACAATAGCCGTTTTACTCACAATACACACAATTCCCACAAAGCCAACCACCCATGATGTATTAACAATATATTACGCCGCCTTAATTAACAAATTCCCAACTAGAAGACTTCGAGCTCAACTTAGAAGATGAGGACGATGACGAGGAGGAAGCTGTGCCAGAGACACAGTTCGAGCATCATGTAGATGAACAGATAGACAAGGAAGCGGGTGACGCACTTGAGATTGAAGTTGAAGAACTTGAAACAGGGGTGAAAAAGAAATATGCAAACCGCGTGAAAGCTGTGAAGTGGAATACGACACAAGAGGTTGCTTTGGCAAAAGCTTGGTGTTATGTGTCGGAGAACAGGGAGAAGAGTAACCAAAGAATCAAGGGAAGTTTTTGGAAAGCGGTCCAAAAACATTACACGTCACTGTTGGGTTCTTCCACCCGAATGGTTGATCAAATTACTTCTAAATGGACCGCCATGAACCCACAAATGAATGCATTCAATGGACTTCATCAACAAGCGGTAACAATTATGATATATTTAACTTAGCGTTTTATTTGATTAAACGAATTTCTCTAAGTTATATTTCATTGACGGTTCTATTTAATTATATAGGAGCGCCTACGTGGGAGTGGATGTAGTGATCTAAACGTCATGCAAACGGGGTTGAACGATTACAGAAAAAGCCATCCTTCGGGTTTTAATCATCAAGCGGCATGGGAGATTGTAAAAGACCACGACAAGTGGAAAAAGCAAATGTTGATGGGTGAAGAACGGTCCGACAGTCATTCGGACAAGAGACGAAAGTCTTCGGAAAGCAGCAACTATCAGCCGACTGCCTTTTCCACACCGGAGGATACCACCCCCACTAGCCGCATGCCGGACCTCAACGAAAACAATAACCCAACGCGACCCAAACGAAAAACTAAGAAAGCCGCCGCCGCCGAGTCTTCGGGCAAATCATTTGTTAACGAACTCGGGACATACCGAGCAATGAAATAAGACAAACTCAACCAGTTGGTCACCCTACAATCTCAACAAGGCGAAAAAGCAATGGCGTTTTTAGAAGAACAACGCGCATTGTTGATACAAAGGCAGTATGACCACGACTTGAATATGTATTCAAAACCACACGAGCACCTCACAGGTAAATCTTTGGAGTTGGTTTTGAAACG
Organism: Ambrosia x helenae; assembly: GCA_030844895.1. Lineage (NCBI taxonomy): Eukaryota > Viridiplantae > Streptophyta > Magnoliopsida > Asterales > Asteraceae > Ambrosia > Ambrosia x helenae. The sequence goes on from JAUTDX010000574.1 coordinate 107,250, forward strand.
TGAAGAAGAAATCGCGGCGAAACACAATTGGGAGCGTTATTGGGTTGAAGGCGCCGCGGATGATGATTGCGACGAGTAGGATGAAGGCGTTTGTATTTTTATTTTAGTAGATGTTTTTTGTAATTTTTTTTATTTTAATGGGACGGTTTATTTTTAAGTTTTACAAACGGTAGTTTTAATTCGAACGGTCAATTTTTTAAGTAAAAACAGTAATTAAAAAAAAGAAAACTAAAAATAAAGATTTCAGTAAAGTGAATCAGTGGAGTGCTGCCTATAAAAAACTGAATCAGTGAAGTAAATCAGTGAAATGATGTTGGTAGTGCAAGATTGGTTAAAATCAGTGAAGGTAAAAAAAACAAGGGTAGCACCCCTTGTGCCCTTAGGTTTGTATCAATTTGTATGTTTCATCCTTAATGTTTAGAGTGGAGGGAGTGGGGCGGTAAAAGGGGGCGGGAGATGAGGGCGACAGGGGAGAGCTTGGCATGGGGGAAGGGGGAAGCCACGTGGAGAAGTTTTATTGGCCGATTTTTTTTCTTTTTTTATTTAACTTTAACACAATATAATAATATTCCTTGCACCCCCCCCCCTTCCCCTCCCCACAATCCCCCCCCCCCCCCCCCCACATGGGTCTCACAAATGCCACATGGCGCTTCACCCCCCTCTTTCCCGCCCCTCCACTTCATATAGTCTTACTTAAACTCAAGTTGGTATTCTTTATGTTCATTTTTGTAATAGATATCGTATTTTATAGGAAACTCTGTTAGTTTGAAGAGTTATATCAAACCATGTGATTTTCATTGAGGGTAGTTTGGTACCTTCATCTCGATTAACTAAGTAAATTACCAACAACTATAATCTTATAAACCGTTATAATTTTTTGACAAAATGACTAAAATACAGCCAATTACATGAATTGATTTAGGCAAAATAAAAGACGAAAAACAAAACACCCAAGTTAGATTGTAAGAAGAATCGAGCAGAAAAGGCAGTGTGGATACTCGTTAATATCGAGTCACAAAAACAAACGCAGCCAAATGCAGGAATCGGAATCCACGAGAGAAAAATGTCCGGCAGGCAAGCTAAGCAAGGCCGAATGCAGGAGCATCGACGGATGATATTGTTGAATATATGCTTTCGTGAGGTGGTAAAGGTAGAAGAATGTGGTAGATGAAGATGAAGTAGGAGGTGGCAAAGGCTCTAGGCAGAAGGACGTGGCAAAAGGGGGAGAAAATGGAAACGTCAAACATGCAGGCGATTCAGCAGGTACTATTCATTGTGTGATTAACAGGATAAGTAAATTTCAATAAAATAAAAATTATAAAGCCCAGTCTTGATCGTCAGCAATACTCCACCTGATCTTGATGTTGAAGATGATGCAATTAATGAAATTGTGTGACATTCATCTACAGATCTATTTTGTTGCTCGTTTAGTGTTTTACGTTATTGATGGACTACTTGTTTTTGGTATTTGATGTAGGATTTGTGAATTTTTTGGGCTAAAAGAGATTCTAAAATAAATTTTTTTACATAAATAGAAAATATATTTTGCTTATGATTCTAACATGTGAGAATATGAGAACTCATATTTTTATACGACCTTTTAAGAACATAAAATCACGGATTCCTACAAAAATTCTATAAGTTGAGAGCTGATAAACTTGTGATCGGAGAGAAAGAAACAAATGTAAATCAAACATACTCAAACCTTAAAAAACGGCCTCAAAATAGACGTGAACCTTAGCTTATTTTACTACATGCCTAAACATTGGTGATGGTCGTTTGATTTCGACTTAGCTGTAAACGAGTTGATCAAGTTAGTTCGGTTTGTAAACGAGGTAAACATGACCAAAGGTCCGCTCACGAGTCGAGCCGAACTGAGCGGACCTAGCAGACATAAACCCTTATGTTTTGCACTTTTCAAAGAGGAGACTCAAGTCGCTACAAAAGGGAGAATCAGTTCATTCATCTGTTCGTCTAATCAAAGATTCAACCATAAACACCTCCGTTCATCGTCCTTACCCTTCCAAATCTGTACGCATCTCCAATCCCTTCCAAACCCTAGTTTTTTTTTTCTTCTTTTTATTTAAACCGATGCGTGGGTTCCTATAAAGATTTCGATTTCAGTAACTTACAGTAATCACAGACTTAAAATTTTCAGGGGTTTAGATGGAATCATCATCTTCAGTGGTTACACCCGAAGACGTATTGGAATCTTTGATGAACGATGGCACTATTGACACCTTGAGATTAAAGATCATCAATCAGCTCAAAGCCAATGTAAGTTTTGTTCTTTTTGTTGTGTAAAACTTAACTTGATCTTTGATTATTTTTATTCTTTTCATTAGGGTTAGGTATGATATGAGATTGAGAGGGTATGATTTATTATTATTCTTGTTTGTGCTACATCTTATTTATTATTATTTTTTAATTAAAAGTGTAGCCTTGCTAAAGCTGTAAAAAGAAAGTATTTTTTTACACGTGGAATTTGATGACACACATTTTTTGTATACGATTTCTAAATGGTGTCAAAGCATAAAAGTTAAACACTAGAAATTTGAACAGCTTATTTTTATATTCATTCGAGCCGAGCCGCCTTTGTTTAAAGAAAGAAAGAAAGAAAAAAAGAACATGATTTAATCTTTCAGTTTTATTTTGAATTTGGATATCCAGATAGAATTGTTAAATGTGGAAAGGATGAGTTCACAGTTGATATGGTAGTTTTTTTTGGCTGATGAGAAAAGTTGAAATTGCATTGAATTAACAGAGTGATCACATTAAAGAAGTAAAAGGCCTGTGAACGTCAAACGTGTCTGCGCTGTTTGATTTTGAAAGACACTATTAGGATTTGATATCCTTGATCATTAGCAAAGTCTAACTATGGTATAAGGGTAGTGTCTGTTTGCATTGAATGATAAAGAAATAAATGACTTGGTGGAATACATTAACACCGTTTCATAATCTGTAACATTCTGTTTTTTTCTTCCGACGCAGATCTTTCTATGCCATATTGAGGTTTTTTTTTTTCTAGAGTTGCATTTTATTCGCTTATATGATTTCAAGATTGGTTTTCTTTGTATAGGAAGATTTAAAAAGTACCACTATAAAAATGGTAGAGCAGAGTAAGGTTCTCAACACACCAGGAGCAGAGAAACAAACTAAAAGGGAGCTCTTTGATGCTCTTCGGCAAGAACTTGAGTAAGGATTTATTATTACAAAGTGATCTGATTTTCTGAATCGTAACTCATAAGATTTGATAATTTTTTTTCTTCAATATGTTATTGTTTGAGCTTATATTCTATATTGGTTTTGATTTAATGCAGAACGCCAGTGCTCGAAAAGGCTTCTAAATCTGTTTGGGAATTGATTTTAGACGGTAATGGATTAGGGAAAGAAATAAACGAAACAGTTGAGAAAGTGTTTTGTAAACTAAGTGGCAGAGAACCGCCGTTGTTTGCTCCTAATGGTGAGTTACAATCTGATAAGGGAAAGGAAAAAAAGGCTGAAAAAGGCAAAGGAAAAGTGAAGGAAAAAGATTTTCAGAACGAAAACGATAATGTGGACCATACAACAAAGAAAAGAAAGTTGGCTGAGAAAACGAAGGCGAAAGATTCCGCAGAAGAAGTTGCAAACTGATCTACAGATGTTCTTTCAGTTATCAAATCTATGAACCCTAGGCAAGTGTCACTAACTAATAATCTTTATAAACATGTTTTATTTGTTTCACAAGATGCCTAGGGAGCATCTGGTTCTGTTGTAGAAGCGATAATGTTTGGATGTATGGTTGGTAGTCAAAGTCTTGATTTTTTAGGAATTAATCGGTATAATGACCAAAAGAGACATTACTATTGTAAACAAAGGAGAAACTTTATGTGAAGTTGAAGACTTGAAGTACAAGTGTCTCAAGCTAGGTTAAAAGAAGGGGTAAAATAGGTCTGTTTATCCTTAGATTGCAACTAATCACAAATGATTGCCCAGAATCAACAATTTAGCATTCCGATAATCAGATAAATATGTTTATCCGTATCCTGACTTCAAGTCGCAATAATCAGATAATCAAGCTTCAAAAGTGCGAAAACATAAATTCAAATAGTTTCAATGGGTATTAGCACTCTCAAACGGTTTCTTGAATCTTGATACTTCATTTAAGTGGCTAACTTGTGAACTTGAATAGTGTAGAAGAAACGAAAAGAACTCAGAAAAAATAGAACTCCACTTATTTTGTGTGTGTGTTCAAAATTGTAAATTTATTACCCAACTTGTGACTCGCTTATTAACATGTGATGGTTTGATAAAAGCAGGGAACAAATCTGGTTGGTCTTACCGCAGCTGCAGACAGATGACTTCTTGATATGCTTTAATGGCTGAAGTTCTACCCGGCCACTTTGGTTTGTAATGTTTTGAGGTGTAGTAAATTGACTTTGGTTACTGTTTCTTGTTTTTAGTTTAGAACAGTCAAACCTAGGTAATGTAATTCCTATCAAGATATTAACAAACAGAACCGAATTAAAGATTGACTGGCTAGTGGCTTAGATTAAAAGATCATTCTAGTTTATTTTGGTCCCTAATATAAGTAAAAAAAAGGTTTAATTGCATTTGAATGTACAGAGCTTCGATGACGTGGCACGTTTTGTTTTTAACCTTTTTAATTTCCTTTCGTCCGTTCATTATTTCATTTCAAACGCTTTCTGCACTCTCACCGACCGATGGCAATGTGAAAATTCTATCTGCGCCGCCAATAACCACTCCAAGCTGCAGGTACATGTTTTGCAGTTATTAAAGGTAGGAATAGCTGTTTGCATACCATGACTTTTGCTGTTTGTGATATTTTTTTTGTTTATCGACCTTAACAGAACCAGCTTTTTGATCAAGATTCTGGGTCTTCCGTGACTCCAGCACCTTTTCTTCGACCTTCAGCTAGTGCCACCAATGTGCTGATAGCTTGGACACGCTAGTTGTTTTAAGTCGATAGAAACAACTTGATCAACATTTCGAGTTTTCTTTCATTACCACTATTTCTTTGACCTTCAGCAAAATTAGTGCCACCATTAGCCACCAATTTGTTGACTGTTTGGACAATCTGTATTCGTTTCCAGCAGGTTTCCAATACAACATGGTTTGGATTGTATGTTAACAGAGAAAAGATTATACAAATAGATTTCTTAAAAGATAAGGAATATAGCTTGTTATATGATTCCAGTTTCGTGCAGTCGAGGGTGTCTATGAGGGTATGAAGAGCGGGCAACCACACAGGGTCTATGTTCTTTTCTTGAGGGTGCTAAAAAAATTCGCCGATTAACTTATATAAACAACTTACAACTTTACTAGTAATTTCATGGTCTATAAGGGTCCAACAAGTCGATAACCATAAATTAATCGAACCAATACCCATTTGGCCTTTTTAAACATTTGATATGATGACCTAATAAACGATTTGTTAGTGGTGATTTGAAATTGAAGAATTGATATTGGCGACTGATGGACGTTGATAACCAATGAGGTGGTTAACAATTTAACTCCTTGGCCTGACATATGATTACCCTTTGGATAACCGATTAAGGGTCTATTTTTACTTTGTCGCACATGGCCTCTGAAATCTCAGAGACGGCCTAGGGTGCAGTTAATCAAAAGATAAATGTTTTAGGCAAAGCTGGGCTAAAGTTGAGCCAAAAGATTCTAATTTAAGATAAATTCACCTAGGATTTAGTTCATCAAGTAGAAATTGAGTTTACTTGTTGGTAAAGTTACGTTTTGTAACCGTAAAACCATTCTAGTTTGATTTTATTAATGGTTAGAACTAGGAGTGGCGATGCATGACATAACACAAAGATGCTCATGTTTTAAGTTGTCATCATGTCTAACTTGGTTAATAAACAGATGTTGTTGGGGTGATGTGTCATTAGTGTAACTCATCTAAAGAAGGCATTACATGCACGACGAGACAAGTCCCTCAAATTGATATTGGAGAAAGTTGACCCAAGGGTTTGTAGCCTAGCGGTATTAAGGTGCATAGAAAGATGTTCCTTCCCATGAGGTTAAGGGTTTAAGTACCATAGTAGACAAATGTGTAGATTTATGAGTAGGTTAGAGGGCGTGTAAGTTACTATAATACAACATAGAAGTGCCAGATTGCCAGTTGCAATACGGACAACTGTTGTCCCTTCACCAATCACCACTTGTCCTTAATCACTAGTCATAGCTGCATATTACGTCTAAGTTTTATCTTGTTTCCAAATGATATGTTGAGGGTTCTAGTGGTTTTAGTGTTCATCTAAATCTACATGACAATTGATGTCTAACTAATTTGGTTTATATTTTATAAAAATAAAAAGGTAAACTGCAGCTATAAATAAAATAAAAAAATATTTATAAATCTACATGAAATATTTATATTAAATTTATACAAGTCCAAATTGTCAATGGGCTTCCTCTAAAATAATTATTTTCTGTTAATTGTGTTTTCATGAGAGTTTTGAATAACTTTACCTGAATTATCATGGATTTTTGTGTTATAGCCAATTTGATGCTAAAATAAGGATCTTCTTTTCCAAAACAGATGATTTCAATGGTAAAGTAGTTGTTCCAACCCGACAAATAATGATCATAAATAGAAATGTAGGGGGTGAAATTGTGCAATCTCAAAGTATGAGGGGGTGTTTTGATTGGTGGCAAAGATGTAGCAATAAAATCGTGAAAATTCAAAGTAGGAGATGATTTTTTCTTGAGTTAATTGCAAAAATGGCTTCTGAGGTTTTTCTCAAATTACTTGTCTGGTCACCAAACTTAATTTTTATCACTGGAGCCCCACAGAGATCCAAAAGTGCCAAAATGGTCACTATTTAATTGAGTAATGAAAGTCAGTTAAGTCTCAGGGCCAATTTCGTCATTTATGTCCTCAGGGGCCAAAATGGCAATTAATGAAAAGTTATAAAAAAGTAAAATTCAAACACGTTTTTTTTTCTGAACACGTGTTTTTTTCCGAACACGTATTTTTTCGAACACGTTTTTTCGAACACGTTTTTTCGAACACGTTTTTTTCGAACACGTTTTTTTTTTCGAACACGATTATTTTTTAACACGTTTTGATGTTCAATTCAAGCTAGTCCATGAAAAGTGCATAAGTAAGGTAAATTCAGATTACGTAAATCTCGATTAAAAACATCACCTAATACAACAAGTTTTGACCTCATGTAATTCCATGCATGAAAATTGCGGGTGTCTTGCTTCTGAAACAGATTAAGAAGCTTGAATTCCGTGTTGGTTGAAGCATTCCCTTTGCTTATCATCCATTTTCTGTGATGCCAAGCTCCGTAAGACGTTCAATTCAAGCTAGTTCGAAAAAAAAACGTGTTTGAAAAAAAAGTTTTCGAAAAAAAACGTGTTCGAAAAAAATGTGCTCGAAAAAAAAAAACGTGTTCGGAAAAAAAAAAACGTGTTCGAAAAAAAAACGTGTTCGAAAAAAAAAAGTGTTCGAAAAAACGTGTTTGAAAAAAAAAAACGTGTTTGAAAAAAAACGTGTTCGACAAAAAACCGGGTTCAACAAAAACGTGTTCGGAAAAAAAGCGTGTTTGAAAAAAAACGTGTTCGAAAAAAAAAACGTGTTTGAAAAAAAAACGTGTTCGGAAAAAAAACGTGTTCGAAAAAACGTGTTTGAATTTTATTTTTTATAACTTTTCATTAATTGTCATTTTGGCCCCTGAGGACATAAATGACGAAATTGCCCTAAGACTTAACTGACTTTCATTACTCAGTTAAATAGTGACCATTTTGGCACTTTTTGATCTCTGAGGGGCTCCAGTGATAAAAATCAAGTTTGGTGACCAGACAAGCAATTTGAGGGAAAACCTCAGGGGCCATTTTGACAATTAACTCATTTTTTTCGTTATTGTGAAAGTTACGGCTTTCGTCTATATAAGACATAGACAATGTTCGTTTTTGGAAAGCAACAAGCCAACAATATTAAAAGAAACGGGCCATTGTTAATAGCAACACAAAAGTTCAATATCGAATCGGTAAAAACATTTGTAACAAGTGGTTAGAAGAAAAAAATCATGTTGTTACAAACCGTCAAACCCTATTGCATTCCTTGTATTAGAAAAATGAATTGGGCTTTGGATAGTTGACAATAGCAATGTCTATCTACATTTCATTACTTTGTGCAATTTATAATCATAACATTTGTCTCGAGTTCCACCATCAATGCAGCAATCGACCATGGGACTTGTTTGTGCTTTTGTTAGGTCTTCTATAGAACTTTGTTGTAGATTGATCGATCTTTTTTTTTTTCCAGTTCTTCTATGAATTTAAGCTTATGGTATAAAGATGGGAGACTGTGAGTGAACATATGCTTAACATTTTCATCACATGTTCGTATTTGTATCATCATGGTAGATGACACATTTACAATAATGTTCTATACATGCACTTAGGTGTAAGCAAATGTTGGTGCGGTTTTACACATAACCAAAACCGATAACCGAAGTTTGGTTTTAGAAAAAATCATAAGCGTAACCGATTGGTTAAATCGGTTCGGTTAACTAATTTAATATGACGGTTATTGGTTACGTTCGGTTAATTACTAAAATAAAACTTACGCACAATTATAAACTTACAATAGTTAGTCAAGTGTTTTGAACATGTTCAAAAAAATACAGATACATGAAAACATATGAAAGATACATGAAATATCGAGGAAATACATACCAATATGTTTTAGATACATGGATATACATGAAAAATACATGAAATACAAAGGAAATACGTGAAAATATGTTCCAAGTGCATGGATATACGGGAAAACACATAAATAAAACTATCAGTTCGGTTTTGGTATTGTCGGGTGGAGAAGGGAAAACCGAAACTGTAACAAATGATTTTGATTTAGCCATATCTTAATTGTAACCGATCGATTAATTCGGTTTCGGTTATTTTAAGTTTGGTTTCTGGTTATCGGTTTTCAAATGCTCACCCTTACATGCACTAATACTATATATAGAGGATAATATTATACCATAACAGATTCCAACTATGATAATTATATAACTAATTTGCGACTCCCCCACAAACTAAGGACGGGAAAGGCACGTAGTTTGGAAGTATATAACTATGATAATTATATAACTAATCTAAGATTCCACTCAATGCGTATACAATTTTCAGACGAAAACGCGTAAATTTACACTACTGAACAAAAAAATGGTGGGGGTGCCCCGACCCCAACAAAACTTCAGCCCTGGTGTTGACAACAAAAAAATTATGGCGATGTGCGGGTGGTGGGATGGATTTTCCGCATGTATGTTCATCAACTTAGTACGAACCCTGATGGTGTTATCTATGTGGCGAGATGCAACCTTAGGTGGCAACTAGGTTTTCAACGACAACTAGGGTTTACAATGATTAATCTAAGTGAACTACGGTGGCAACTAAGGCTTCAGAGAGTTGGATGTGTTTTTAGTGTTCGGTGAAACACAACCTATACTAGGGTTTTAGATGCTTATTTTGAGTGTTTTTTTAGCACATTATGAGTGCAAGCTACACCTATACAGGTTAGACAAACCGGAAAAAGGTGATTGTATACCAACTGTATACATAAGAGAGTTATATGTGTGAAGTGTGAGAATAACTAAATTAATCACGACGTTAAATATTGAACTAGATTAATAACTATTACACTAAAGTTTATTGCAGTGTAATAATACTTTAGGGGGACGGGGCGCCATCAGATTTGGTCACGGGTGTCCTACTACCAGCACGGTAACATCGGCTGGTAGTGGATCCGTGAACCAAATCCTGGTTGTAGTTAACGGATGGCTTCACTGTATTTATCTCTCCTCATGATAAAAAAAATGCTTAATCTTATTATTCCACCGAGTCTAACGACCGAGGCTGCCAAACTGTTATTATTTTCGATCACCGCCTTTAACTCGTGACCAAAACACAAATATTGAATCGATTAAACAAAGATATAGCAAGTATATGAAGAAAGTTGAACTGGGAGCTCAATAGATGGTGAAGATGATGAAGAAGAAGACCTAGATGAAGAGTTGAAGAGAAAGTTGTTGTTGTTGTTGTTGGTGGTGGTGGTTTTGTTGCTGGTGTTGTCGCTGTTGTTGTTGTTATTGTTATGTGTGAAAATAATTGATTGTTGGGTAAGATTCAATGTTGCCTCCAAAAAATGGTTTTAGTGAAATGAATAAGTGAAGTGATGTGGCAGTGTATGATTGATGTTAATCAGTAAAGTTGAAAATGTTTCAATGGAGCACCCCGCCCCTTTACATCTCAACAAAATAAAGTAGCGTAATAATTATTATTGAACTTCAAAACTATAGCTTGTTTTGGTCAAAAAGTACTAAGTAGAAATAATTTTGTTTTCCAAATTAGAAAATGTGAGGTAGAGTGCTATAAGTGTCAAACAAGTTTATGATTTAGTTTTATTCTGAAAATGGTGTATTAGGATGTAAAAGAAGTAAATGTGTGACAACTATGTTCAGGATGGCAAAGGTAAAGTTGAGAATAGACAGTTATATCCTGAGGATGTAATTGTGAGGCAGAATGAAGAAATTGGCTAAGATTGGCAAATGTAAATGTAGTGCAATAAGAAAACAACACTCGATGTATGAGGAAAACCCTTGATCAGTTGTAGATCGCCGGCACAAAACCTCGGGAGGAGTCTAGGCCCCTGCCTTGTTTGTTAATATTAATATTGTAAAAAAAGATTACAACTTTGGATGAATGAGTGACGAGTGTACTATGATTACAATGATTGTGCTAAGTGTGTAAGTATTCTATGAGCAGCAGAGTATACGTGTGTATCAAGTGAGTCTAAGGTGTCCTATACTCGTCATTCATCCCCTTATATATAGTTACATGAAAGTAAATGATGAATCCCGTTCCCGTGTAATCCGCTATTTAGTTAAGTTCTTTGAAGACTTCTGGTGACCGTTGTGGCTGTTACACCTTTAGTAGTCGTTGCAGCAGCTGTTTCCTTGTTTTTCGCCGATATTTAATGTATATCGGTTACAAGTTTGAGTTCTTTCTTGAGCTTGGACTTGGCTTGCAAGTATATCATCATCATTCTTGGTTTCTTTGACTGAATGTTATCATATAGACGTTGGAGAACAGTTACAAGTCCATATTATAGCTTAGTTGTACCTGCAATTATGTCATATAAAGATAATTCGTTAGTCCATCCTCAGGATGTGCACATGCTGAAATATAGTTACATCCTGAAGTCTGTTAAGACCTTCAGCATCCTGAGGATGCAATATAGGAAAATAAAGGTAAAATCATCCTGAGGATTTTCACCACCAACATAGCTCAACAACAATAACTTGTTATATCATGAGAATCTATCATGTCACCACCTATATATATATATATATATATATATATATATATATATATATATATACCACTTGAGTTGAGAAAACCTTTGAAAACCCATGTAAAAAACCATTATCTATATATATAATAAAAGAAAGCTATTTTAATGACATGGCATTCAAGGAGGCATTCTCCTCCTTGAGTGTGCCATGTGGCAAATTAAAAAAAAACAAATAATAATATAAAACCTAATCTACTAAAATTAATTTGAATTATTTTAGGAAAAAAGAATTTAAAAACAAATTTAAATTTTTCTCTCTTATATTTCCTCCATAATTTTTAAACGTTAATATCTTTTATATATGAGATTTTTTAAAGAAAAAAATTACACCAAATTAACGAACGTTTTATTATCTTTCCAACGAGTACCACAGTGCTATATAAAAAACGGAGAAAAAACGACTATTTTTTGTGGGGTTTCGTTCATACAGGAAAAAAAACACAAAGTGTTCATGTTATTCATTAATCATGTTTTTTTCTTTTAAACCAGGTTCTTATCTACGATGTTGAAATAATAAACCAAAGACATTTTAATGACATGGCACTCAAAGAGACATTCTCCTCATTGAGTGTGCCATGTATCATCCCATGTGGCATTGAGATATTTTAGGAAAAAAATAATTTAAAAATAAAATTGGATTCTTCTCTCTTATCTTTCCTCCCATAATATTTAAACGTTAATATCTTTTATATACGAGATTTTTTAAAGAAAAATATTACACCAAATTAACGAGCGTTTTATTATCTTTCCAACGAGTACCATGGTGCTATATAAAAAACGGAGAAAAAACGACTATTTTTTTGTGTGGTTTCGTTCATACAGGAAAAAAACACAAAGTGTTCAGGTAAATCATTAATCATGTATAGGCAAGTCACTAATTATGTTCAAATCAGTAAATATGAATTCTATTTTCAACATGCGTTAGCATTGGAGTTATACATTGTTTTAGGTTAGATATTGATATTAGAGTTATACATTGTTTAAGGTTAGACGTTAACATTGGAGATACATTTTTAATTGTTTTAGGTTAGGTGCTACCCGAAGCTTTCTTGTATGTAACTGTAAAACGCATCATTTTATTTCATATGTAAATTTAATATATCATATTCGATTTCTCAACCCCGGGACGTTCCCGGGGTATAATCTAGTTTTTTTTAAAAAAAATAACCAATGTAAAATACATGTTTTTAAGCATTTTGGGCAAAAAAAAATAACAAAAGCGCCGATGGGATTTTTTTAAAAAAAAATAAACAAAGTTGCTAAAAAAACATATGTTTTCAGCTATTTACCTATGTTTTTTAGCAACTTTGTTTATTTTTTTAAAAAAAATCCCACCGGCGCTTTTGTTATTTTTTTGGCCCAAAACGCTTACAAACATGTATTTTACATTTGTTATTTTTTTCAAAGAAAAAAATTGTTTTTTTACATGGGTTTTCGAAGGTTTTCTCAACTCAAGCGGGTTTTCATTTTATAATTGACCTATATATATATATATATATATATATATATATATATATATATATATATATATAGGGGAGGGTTATCTTGAGAACGCTAAATATTGTGAGAACCGTGAGAACAAGTAAAAAAATCAATCAAAATCAAATTTTTTTTAATACAAACCTCATTATAATCAAAATACAACATTAATAAATGAATTTTCTTTCCAAATAATTCATCTTTTCTTGCAAAAACACTTTCAAATTAACTTTTTACACATGTGTAAATGAAACAGTTTACACATGTATAAACAGTAAATTTACACATGTGTAAAAACAATTTATTTTCGTATACGTTTGAATTTTTACGCGTAAATTGTGTTTTTGAGATTGTATTTTAGTAATAAAGACAAGTGTAAAAAGAAATTTTGAATTTGAATAGTTTTAGATGCCGTTCTCACGGTTCGCACGAAATATAGGTGTTCTCAAATTAACTTTCCCCATATATATATATATATATATATATATATATATATATATATATAGGGGAGGGTTATCTTGAGAACGCTAAATATCGCGAGAACCGTGAGAACAAATGAGAAAACCAATCAAAATCATTTTTTTTTCAATACAAACCTAATTCTAATCAAAATACAACATTAAACAATGATTTTTCTTACCAAATAATTCATCTTTTCTTGCAAAAACACTTTCAAATTAACTTTTTACACATGTGTAAATTAAACAGTTTACACATGTACAAACAGTAAATTTACACATGTGTAAAAACAATTTTTTCCCGTATACGTTTAAATTTTTACGCGTAAATTGTGTTTTTGAGATTGTATTTTAGTAATAAAGATAAGTGTAAAAAGAAAATTTTGATTTGAATGGTTTTAGATGGCGTTCTCACGGTTCGCACAAAATATAGGTGTTCTCAAATTAACTTTCCCCTATATATATATATATATATATATATATATATATATATATATATATATATATAAGGGGAGGATAAATTGAAAACCCTCCCCAGTTAAAGAAACCTTGAAAACTTCATCTTGGCCATCCATTGATCTTCATCTATGGCCTTTATTAATTCTTACTTTTTTACTTTTTTTTAAATTCAAATGTTATCATAAAGTAAGAAAAGGGCATTTTGGGAATGCAAAACTTATTTCTCTTTCCCTCTTACACAAAAGTACATCCTCTTTTTTTCTCTCCTCTTTTCTTACGTTTCTCTCTCCTCTAACTTTCTTTCTCCTGACACACTCTCTCTCCTAACACATTACATGTTTTTTTTTTTTACTTTTTCTCATACTTTTTAATACCTATAATATCTATAACATGTAACTCTAGTTGTTCTTTTTGTCTGTAACATCTAAGTTACATAGATAAAAACAAATTTTATTTTATGTAACATGATATGTTAATATATATGAATTGATAAAATAAGAAACCTACTTTAATACAAAAGTTACAAATTTTATATTTTGCTAGTTGTTCCTATAACAAGCCAACTTATACATGTGACAAAAAATACTTTATTTGTAACAAGCAAATTCACTTTTCCAACTTCTTTCTTTCTTCATTCTTTCTCACTTTTCCAACTTCTTTCTCTTTCTAACTTTTCCAGCAATATTTTTTTTTAGGCTGTAACAAAGATAAGTTTTATTGTAAAAACACAATCTTTCATAAAAAACATATAAATAAAGCAGGTTACAAATTTTAACATTGTAACAAAGATAAATAAAAAGACGAGTTACAAAATAAAACACATTACAAAACATGATAAATAAAATATGTTACGTTGTAAAGAGCAATATTAATAATTTCAACATTGTAACAAGTTTACATATGAAGACAGGTAATAATTTTAACATTGTAACAAGTATGTAATAATTTTAACATTGTAACATGTAAAAATCAAGATATTAACACTTCTAGAATAAAAACCATAGATACTTTAACATATAGGTTAGTTGGTTCGGTTTATACCTTAAGCTCGGTCTCTGTTCGTGTTGGTCAACTGACCCGGTTGACCCGAAGGTTGACTCCTGTTGACCATGGCTTGACCCGTCTCTTGGACCCGGTTAACTCAACAACTATCGTCGCCTTGACCAGAGTCCACCTCCGACCAATGAACTTTCACTTAACTGTCACGCTTAGATATTTTCTGAAGTTAATGCAACCTCATGCTCCAGCATTCCCTCCTCACCAAAGTTACACCTACATACCAACCATTTGTAATCACTTTTACCCACATTCAAATACCCACTCCTCTCGGCGGCGCGTTGAACTCACGTATCCCGTATATCCTCTGTTTCTGAATGCTCTGTTTTTCATATTTATGATCTACATTCATCCAACATGAGAATCCTAGTAATGAAGAGCTACCAATAACAAGCGAAGTAGTGAAGAGTAACATAGTAACTGCTATAATTATATATACTATGGAACTGACAGGCATCACATTTTAGTGTTTGCAAAGGGGTAAATATATGATGAAGCTTAGTTGTGACATTTTTAACTTTTGGACGTGTATGTGTGAAACAATTCCTCTCCATGCGTCTGTAAGTTAAAACACAACAAAAACTATGAATGAGTTCTTATTGAATGGATTTACAAAGCTACAACACGGCACTTTTAAAAAGCGAGTCGGTTAAATTGACACTTAGACAAATTAATTTCATTAACAATTAAAACTAGAGCTTAGAATTTAAGCCTGAAAGTCCAAGTAAACAACCTAAGATAATGTCACTGGTAACAAAAACATAACGTATAACTTACTTTTGTCTTAACAAAAGTATTATATTCTTCTTACGATAGCTAATAAGTAAATTAAAACTATATTTAATTTAAACACAAGTGAAATCCACCTCTTCATCTTGTTCTGTTTTCGATGTATTTAAAACAAGTACAACGCTGGGATCACTCTCTCCTTAGATAAAACCAAATAATATTTGGAAAAGTAAGAAAAAAATAACAAAAGGTTCATAAAATGAGATGATTTTAACACACCCAAAATCATCTTGCTTTTACTCAAAAAGTAAAAAGGGATTTGATTTTAACATACCCAAATCACATGGAAACTATCAGATCTACGATCATCTTCATAAACGGGTCGGGTTCTGGATCTTGAGATCTTCATCTACGATCTCTGAGATCTTCATAAACCACCATCGTTGTACACCACTCCCCCAAAACCACCGCCTCTGTACACCACCACCCTCAAACCCCACTTTGATTCGAACCCTTAGAGACTTTGGGTCAGATTTGTTAGATGATGAAGGTGAGTTGAGATCTGTTAGATGATGAAGGTGGGTTGTTAGTATTCAGAGAGAAAGAGTAATAAGACTAAACGGTGTGCCTGCGGGGAGGAGGGCCGGGGAGCAGACGTGGCGTCCGGGGAACCGGGGAACACCGCCCCCCCCGTAAACTTTCCGGGGAGAAAGTGGAAAAACCACCGAGGACACCGGCCAATCTGATTGGTTGTTTTTTTTATTTTTTTTTTAAATCAAACTTTAATAATATATCACCAGTGCTGTTGATGAAGATGGTGGCTGACGATGGTGTGGTGGTGGCTGTGTGATGGTGCTGTTGATGAAGATGGAGGCCGACGATGGTGTGGTGGGTGTGTGTGATGAAGATGGAGGCGGTTGCAGATCTGAAACAAGGTATGGTGGCTGTGATCGATGGTGGAGGTGGCTGTGGTGGTAGAGGTGGCTGTGATGGATGGTGGAGGTGAGGAAGATGAAATATGAAGAAGATGAATTTGGATTTCTTTTGATAAAATGGTGCTTCATCTGTGTGAGTTTTTGTCTTATATATATATATTTTTAATTTTAATGTATTTTTTAAAAGTATATAATATTAATAATATTAAATAAAATAATAAAAAAAAGAAGGGGGAATGGGGGAATTGGGGGAAAGCATTTCCAAACTTTGGGGGAGAAAATGGGGGAAATGATGTGGCGCTGATGTGGCATTGGGGGAGTTGGGGGAGAAGGGGGGCACACCATATAGTCTAAAAGCCTGAAGATATGCTCTTCTTTTACAAGAGAGATAGTGGAGATGTTAGACTTTCACTCTCACTTTCCTTATTTTATAATAAAAGTCTGAAGAGGCCTGCACATCTACGAAAGAAACAGGAAAAAATGGGATGAGAGTGACGAAAAGGCCCTTCAAAGGGTTGCAAAATTGAGTGACGTGGAGAAACCATAACCTTGTATTAGGTTTTCAAGGTTTCTTTAACTGGGAGGGGTTTTCTAGTTATACTTTCCTATATATATGATTAGGTTTAAATGAAAACAAACTTGAGAACTCCGACGTAAAATGTGAATTTAAAAAAAAAAATTTACACACTGATGTAAAAACGGGTAACTCCACCGTAAAAAAATGAAAAAAAAAATTACGATGGTTTTACACTGGTGTAAAAAGTACAGCACACCAATGTTGACTTTATAAGTAAAGGAATATTCCATTCAATATTTTATTATCCTTTAATTTACAACAACACATTTTTTATTTATTTAATTAAGTGTGTGGTTATAAAGTGGGTTTAAACCTATATACTTAATTTACCGTAACACTAAAATATATAATATCTTTGGTTTTTTGAACTGTAAGGAACGACGTGTCAATCACTGTGACATGGGGCGTTGTGGCCAAGGTCTACTCGATCACCGCCAACTCTTTGGCTGTCTTAATTGCGCAAAAACCCAACCTCCACTCACCCAAAAGCATGACAATAAAATAACCTTTAAAACCTCGTATTCGAGTCGAAACCGGCATTACACGTATTCACTTTTTACCTAGATACAACTCCACCACAAAGGGTGTTACGCAATATCTTTGTTAATAATGCAAAGAAATTGGAAATTTGACAAAAGTGATTTGGAAACTTCTAAACCGGTACCATTTATTCAATTTTCGCCTGCTTCATACCCTTCGTTTCAAAAGATAATAAATCAATAAAAAATCAGCAGTTTCTTTTTTTATTGAGATTCTGGCGTGGAGACGAATCGATACCTTTCTTTCCTCATATTATTAGTGAATGATCTTATAAACAACCGATCGGTTCAATCAGTAACGGTTATAGGCTTATGATGATGGATTTCCAGAAGAAGAGGATTCAGTTGCTTGGTTTTATTATTGGCCTAATTGTCCTTAGTTTCACAGGTAATTTGTTATTTGTATTATTAACTGTATGCAATTTGTTGGTTTAGATTAATTTAATGTCTTAAATCAGAAAAAAATTTTAGTATGAAATGCTGATGGACACTCAGATTATACATTTTAGGACTAAAGTTATACAAACAAGTTTACATCTTTTTTCTGTAAGATCTGAAAACAAATGAAAAAGTGTGTAAATTTGTAATCAAGTTGCAAGATATCATTCAATTGAATGATTGATACTGCTGTTGCTGGTAGTTTTTTTTTTTGGGTAGGGATGTTGTATGTGATCTTCTGTTATAGCTTTGATCAATATATGTTGTATGGAACAGAAAGAAAACAAATAACTGTCATTTAATTGGAAATCGAAAAACGAAGGAGTGAGAATACTGCAAATAAATTCTTATGGAATTTAATAAGTTTTGCATTTGAGAACAATGTTGCAGAAGGCGCTAGGCGGTGAGGTTCAGCCTAGGGACTAGGTGAAATTAGGCGTTTTGGTATTTTATACGTATTTTATAAATATCTACACAAATTTAGGTATTATTTTTTAAAATATGTTAAGATATATACACATATACTTAGAAATACTTAGATATATACACATAATACTAAGAAATACTTAGAAATTTAAAAAAAAAATAATTAAAAAAATAATTAAAAAAAAACAAAAAAAAAACCACCGCCTAGGCCCGCCTAATGGCCAAAACGCCTAGTTCACCACTTCACCGACTAGGTCCTTATTCCTATATTTAGTCCCGTCTAGCGCCTAGCCGACTTTTACGACACTGTTTGAGAAGCACTCAAAAGGCAGATATCTTGAAATGTTATGAAGCAGACCTAGGGTCTTAAATTTGTCTGGATGCTGTATCTTAAATTTGTCTCTCTCGACTTTATTATTATCTATTAAATCCTTTTTGTAAGACATTGGGATGAAAATACGAGCGTCTGTTTTACTAGTTTAATGACTTTTATCATCTTTGTTGGTTTAGTTACCAGTTTTATGATCTTTGTTACTGAAATCATGGTTTAAAACTTATGTAGACTTGTTATTTGAATTTATCTAGTTAGTGGTTTATATTGGACCTAGTACGTAGTATGCAATTGTCATTATTCGGTCTTGTCAAATTTGATAGCCACGTCGTTGGAAAAATGCCTAGCGTAGATAATTCCTGTAACTACTTCAATTGAGACTCTGAAGTGTGGCAGTGCTGTTAGAAAGAAGGTGGCATCTTATATTATATTCTATTTTTATGGATCTGATTTGATGTTTGATTGCATAGCAGTGTTTGGCAATATTTTCATGTATGATGTATCTGTGGAAGTGTTCTTTGTCGTGGTAGTTTATCACTTCATGTGTCTTATATCAGGTGCCCACTTTGTCCTTTAACAGCGGAAGTGTCAAAAAAAATATTGTGTTGCAACTTTATAATTGTTGGGGAAGTAAGCATGTGAATGACCTATGCTGCTACATTAATGTTAGAAATTTGAACATTCTTTTACCCCATAAACCATTAAATATGCTTTTTACCTTTTTAGGTTTAAATTTTTTCTTTGAGTGATCTCCTTTTTTAGATAGTCTAGATGCCTCTTTTCTAGTTTTTCTTCCTTGTTTACTATAATGCCTTGGATATTAGGGTCACTGGTTTCTCAAAACATGCTCTTGCCTTTGGTTCCCAGTTTGGTTTTTGCAAAACTGAAAACCTGTCGAAGCATATATTTTGATACTACTAGATGGGTTGTATGATATTTTTCTAGTTTCATTTATCATTAAAATATAGAGGTGGTCAGGTGGCAAGATGGATGGATTGGGTGGCTGTGTAACGGTTTAAAGTGGACTGATGAAACAACTTGGGTCAGGTTGATCCACTAACACTTTATCCATCTGTTAACTTTTTATATTTAATTATTTATAATCAATACGTTTGTAATGACTAACAAAAAGTATATTATCAGTTTATCACAACTATAATCTGGACGTTGAATAAAAATGATTTAGGGATTTATATGCATTAAATATAGTTTGTGCGACTTTCAGTCTGTTTACCCTTCTGCTTTTGGCTAATTTTCTTGATTTGGCCGGTTTGAGATACCATTCACTAGTAAATAAATCAAAATTTTCACCTATATAATAGTTTGGGCGACTTTCAATCTGTTTACCCTTCCGCTTTTAGCTAATTTTTTTGATTTGACCTGTTTGATATACCGTATATTAGTAAATAAATCAAAATTTCATCTATATGAAAATTTGTTCCTGACGATTTAATGGTTTTTTTCTTTTTAGCTGAAAAATTTAGAGAAATAGTGGGAGAAAGAGGTTCATCCCAAAGTGGAAAATTTACCATTTTCAACTGTTTTGACGGGGGTTCAGGAACAGTAGCATGCCTAGTAAAAGAAGGTGTGAAATTATATACATACAATATAAGAACAATGCATGTTGAGGTAGCAAGAAACAAAGCAATTGAAGCATCACTAGCTGATGCAATCTCACAAGGCATGGAACCCACAGCTGCTGCTAGAAAAGCCCAACAAGATGGAGCCAAAGCTGCCAAACTAGCAACCCGAAAAGCCAAACGGATTATAGGTCCAATTATTTCTTCTGGGTGGGATTTCTTTGAAGCCCTTTATTACGGTGGAACGATAACAGAAGGTTTTTTAAGGGGCACTGGAACATTATTTGGAACCTATTTTATAGGGTACTTAGGGGAAGAAAGATTTGGTAGATTCGGGTACTTGATTGGAAGTCAACTTGGGAGTTGGGTTGGAGGTAGGATGGGGTTAATGGTGTATGATATCGCCAACGGTGTCCATTTCTTGCTTGAATTTGGTCAACCAGAGGAGAATGTAGGAGAAAATGTTGACTTTTCTCAGGATGGTCAGACGGAGGAAACTGTAGGAGAACAAACTGCTTATGGAGCTTCTTTTCTTGAAACCATTATGGGTTATGTGAGTTCATATATGGCTGAAACTTCTAAAGATATAAGCTCTGAGACCGTTGAGGAGGTTGATACCTACGAGTCACCAATTTATGAAAGCTATGAACCGCCAGTTTATGAAAGCTACGAGTCTAATGAGGAACTTTGATAAGGTAAATGCAGTTTGCAGCGTAAAAACTTATTTTATATTTTGAAATACTTGATAGTTTGTGTAGTAAATGTAGAATGATTCATTAAACTCAGATGATATAAAGCTGAATCTAGGGACCTTTGTTTCAATATATAGATTAAAACTGCTTAAGATGTAATGGGTCAGCGCGATTTTTTTTTACCAATATGTGATTTGTTGTCCTATGTTTAATATAGTGATATTATGAGCCTGTTAATACTTGCATGATACACGGCCGTGAATATGAAGCTGACTGATATGTGATATGAAAGACTATTGCATGCTTAGGAGATAGGATTACTTCACATACATGACATGATAGAGATTTATGGTATGATGTGTGGGCGCATTAAAATATGACGGATTTACGTATTCCAATTGGAATCAACATTGTGCAATTGAGGCTACTGTTAAGGTATAATGTTCAAGGTGGAGTGCCTTTTATCCTTAATGTAATTGAGGTAATGCTTCTCAAAATACATGAAACAACACATGTAGTAGACCTTTATCAAGAGGACTATTGTGTTATCAAGAGGTTATGGACGTTACCGAGTTTTGTTTATAGCAACTAAACGACATCAATATAGTATTAAAAGAAGATAGTTTTGTGTGTTAAAAGGAGACTTTTAGTGACTGAAATGGTAGTATCATCGTTGTATATGTAAGCGATTTGGAGGACATTCGAACAATCATAACACCATTAGGTGCAAGCCTTGCACTTCTGACTGCTTTGAGGTGATGAGTGTACAGAAGGCGCATACAAAAATGGCTTACGGAGCAGGCATGAGGTGCTTTTGTACATGAGAAAATTTTGTGCATCAGGATGTATATATAACTTTTTAGGTTGTACATATTGGTTATTCATATATCTAGTCAAATATAAAAATTTAACCAAAAAAAGTTATATAAATACTGTGCGCGTTGCTTACGTGGGCGCAAGGGACAACATCGTCTTGGTGCGCCTCGTTTTCTAGAACTACTTGTCACAACATCCCCTAACAACAAACTTTGGAGTTTGGGACATGGACAGGTTTCAGCATACGAAAGCCTCACTCTGGCCTTCAAATGTTTGCTCAAGATGAAAGAGTTACAATCCGTGAATCAACATGCCAAAACTGTTTGCTCAAACGGTTTCTAGAACTACTTGCCAAAACTGGGTAGGCCCACTTGTTTGCTCAAGATGAAAGAGTTACAATCCGTGAATCAACATGACCAAAGCCAAACATTCATCATGCTTTGAGCTATACAACTGGTTGTCCACTACTATAAAATCAAGCAATTGTCACCAAAATTTGCTACCAAATATCACGGTAGCAAAATGGTGGCAAAAGGGTAATTGCCACCGTTTTGCTACCGAAAATGCGGTAGCAAAAGCCCTTTTCTCTAGTAGTGGTCTAGTTTATACCCAAACTGATCAAAAAAATGTGGTGTTCTATAATGTGAATTATCAATTTCAAAACAGAAAAAGGTAAATCTATGCAACACACATTGTCGTCAAGTGCATGATCAAAACGTCACATTATGTTTACCGCTCACACCATAGTGCGTTACCCCTTTTAGATGACCAATCATTTTTTTTATTAGTGATGATCCCCACTGAACTCTGAAGTAATGACACTAAATGTAGATCATCATTAATAAAGTTATTTTGAATTTATCTTGAACCTTTAAGAAAGCTTTTTTCCCTTGTTACAAAGACTAGCTGAACAAAAGAGGGCTTATACTCAAGAACAAACCGAGACCCATTGCTATATAATAACGGAACTGAACACCAAGCCAAGGAGGCCATTTCGGGTGTTGGGTAAAGTCGTTTTCGGTGCTTGGGTTGTGCTATAAGACCGACCAATTGATCACTTTGTGGCTTAAATTACCATTAAATTCTTGCAATTCAGGATGAATGCTTTGGTTTTAGACCAACTGTGACATCGAACAACTTACCATGTCCAATGCTTGGAGGCATTTACCAAGATTGCTTGAATTCATAACTAATGGTATTTAGAATATACGCATATTAAGTGTTAATTAAGTTCTTTGTGTCTTTTTTGAATAACAAGAGGGTATATTTTAGTTATAAGTTAAAACTAGATGAGAACATGTTAACTTTGTGCCTCCCAATCAGAAATTTGTTAAACTGATGTGCTAATCAAATTCATATTCAAGTAAAGTATAAGTCTATAACACTCTTGTGTTAAAGACATTTAAAAGACAGAAGCTTACAAATCCAAGGTGTCTTAGATGTTATATTAAAGACTAAAAGGATAATTAATCGAGGCAGATACATAGTATAAATTAACAAGAACAAAGGGAATATTCAAAATTCCTAAGTTCCACATTAATCATTTGTAATTGGACTACATGTACTATCTATTTTGGTTTGTATAAATTGGTGGTATAGTTGGGGACAAAAGAAAATTTGAACCTAACAGGATTACCCAAACATTCGGGACGGGTATGAAATTAATAAAAAACATTGTGGGTTTGAGTCCCGGGTACCGGTATGATATTAGGTGATACCAAACCTAATTACCAGAAAACCATATCGGTTTACTGTACCATTATATACTTCAAAAACTTTTATTCTATTTACCCGTATCTAATAATGTTTTATTTTAGTAGTTTCATTATCTAAAATAGGGATTTTTTTTAGATATGTATTAGATGATGTTATTTAGTTTTGATGAATTCTATGAAATATGAACTTTTTTTGGGTTTATATTATCATGAAATTTACATATTTTAGATACTTCAAACAAACATTTATGACAATGTTTATATGCATGTAATTTGTTATATTTCAAGTTGTAGTTAAAAATGTAAACGTATATAAAACTTAGAATTGTATGAAAATTTAAAAAAAAATCTTGAAATCCCTACACGTATTTTTTAAGCAAACATACAAGTACACCAATATCCGACAAGTAATGATCAAATTTATACCCAGCGAGTATGGGCCAAGTATAGGACACAAATTTACAAGCAGTTATAAGACTGAGATTACCAATACCGGTCCCTAGCTATAGCTAGCCATCCGATGACTTAATTTTCTATCAAGATTAGTTTGAATATTATACTAGCAATTATCAGTATCAAACAAACTCTCAGTGTTCTTTTAACTCATTAAATTCAGTTCTTAATACAAGTTTGCTATCTTTATTCCTTGCTTCAGTTTCATATTATTTGTCAATACTTTTGGGTAGTTTTATTGGGGATTTCTGTCTTAAGCAATCACAATGCTTTGGAGGGATTTGGATGAGATCTTTTGAGGTCAAGAGTACAAAGTTCAATTTTTCGGTTGGGTTTTTTCAAGTCTAAACTTTAAGGACCGAACCAAACCAAACCCAAGAACTGCAATATATGGGAACCGAAGACTAACCCTAGTGAAACATAGTGGTGCAGTTTAGTTGTTTTCGGTCTTAGTTTTGACAATTTTTGGGTAAACAAGATATTTGCCCTAGCTCTAGACTCAACCCAAAAATTTAGTTTTTTTTGTTAATTTGAAAATTCCCCAACAATCCCACACCATTTTTTTAAGCCACCAAGAAAACTAATAATAAAAAAATACCATATGTGTCGACGTGTGGTCTATCAAAGTCCTTCATTCTTAAAGCAGTGGAAGCTTAATTTCTAAACTTGGGAAGAGTTTGACCCGAACTTACTAAAAATTTAACTTTCACTCTCATATTTGTCAAAATCAATCTTTCACTAGTGGGGGAGATTTAAACTTTCATTTATGTAAGGGGAGATTTAACATAGCCCATAAGAATAAATTTTACATAAGTTATACTAGTGGGATTCTTCCCGCGATGCGATGTGAATTCGGTCGGTATCGTTTAAGCTAGTTACAGTAATGGCACTCACTATAGCAAGCAAAAGAGAAATACAGTTTAAAAGAATATTAACAAGTTTTTTACATCAAAAACAATAAAAACACATGGCAATACATGTTCCGATAATACCAATTGCAGTACCAATGTTCAGCAGGTATTGGTGATTTGGTTCTATTAATCATGGTACTGATATGATATTGTTACTCGCTATAGCTTATGATACAAAAAAAAAAAAAAAACTCTATCTTGAATACAACTCTATTTTGAGTGTTCTAAAATAGTTTTCTTGGCGATCCTTTTTTAAGGAACATGCTAAGTTTTTACTTGATCGTAAGAAGCTAGGTACCAATAATTACCTCGCCATTAACTAATTGACTTGTTTTTGTCTAAGCAAGCGACATGCTAGGTTTTCTTGCTTAGACATATTAGTTATTACCTCGCCAATATATCTTATCAGTGGGATTTGGTTGTGCACTCAAGAAGGCTTGGATCAGCTATCATAATGCATATAAATCATTGGCGCATGGTTTGTCTGCAGGACTTTAGCAACATAACCTTAAATTCATGTATTTATTTCATGTATAGAACAAAGATTACATATCATGACATATGATACGTGTATTGTTAGAAGAAACAAGAAAACAACCGTTGCTTTTCTATAACTACTTACTACCCCTTGGCATCATTGAAAGGCGGATTAGTTGCTAAAATAAATTAGTAGACAAGTAGTGTTTTTATATGACCACCATTGCTTCTACTTTTATTATGCATCGTCCATACCAAAGTCAATATGCGTTGTATATAGAATTTACTTTTAATTATTTTATTTTTTAATTAAATGCAAAGGGATAATATTGTGAATTAAAAAACTAACATAAATATATTCCTTTTTTTAACGACCAATTGGAATCACTCACGGATCACTAGGGTATCACCACCAGTGTTACCACGCGATCAATTCCACCACCAAGTCACCAATTCAAGAGGAAACTCATAAATTTGAGAAAAACCCCCTTGTGAGATTCGAACCCAAGACCTTATAGTCCCTAAGTGTTATCTCACCACCAAGATGCCGCTTAACTATAATGTCTTTGGCAATATATTCCTTTTAACTGCAAATTTAATTTATAAATCTATATCTATACTACTATATAATTGGTTTTGAATGAGCAAAAAAATCATTTCATAATCATTTATATTGGTAAAATTGTAATTTCATTATAATAGCAAGACAAATTTAATGCAACTAATAAATAACTTTTTACCAATTACAAAGAATAATTAAATTATGTCTTTGAACTCAAATAGTTATAATAATTTAAAGGAAAGGTGATAATAAATTCAAATAATATATGATAATAATTGGGTAAAGTTTACTAAATTATAAGATGTTAAATCAACTAATAAGCATATAAAATTCTTGAAAGTATATATCTTTTACTACGCATTTAGATAACAAGTTAGATAATATTTTACTTAATAAATTGATATATACTAGGTTTTCAAAGAATTATTAGTTAAAAGAAAATACAGATTTAAACACTTGAGTCATTAATTTTTTAAGTCCATTAATGTCAGAGAATCGAAAGAGCAGCTCATTACTGTCACCGCTGGTTCATAACCTACACCGGAAGCAAGTTTAGTGAAGAAAACCGTCCGCATTCCCCGTTTTGTAATCGACGACCACGATTAGAATTGATGACTAAATCAATAAACATTTGTCTTTGTAAGCGATAATCTATGATAAGGTATTCTAAAATAGTTGGGTCTCCCAAAGTTCTTTGTTCAGGCCACATAATCACTAACCTCCGCCACACTTCGCCCCGATTAATGAGCTTCGTCGTAGCCGCATAACCTTGCCTCTGTAAACTAGATATGTTGTCACTTCTCGAGTCGAGACCATTTTTCCTATCTTACCGATGCGGCGCCTCTGGTCGTCATTCCCAATTCATTTGGTTTCGTTAGCTTCACAAATTGTACTAACTTATCCATTTCGTTTTTTTGTCTTGTAAGTTCTTCTGTGTTAACCGGGATGAGAATTGTTTAGACCTTTACTGTATATTAAAAAATCAAAAAAAGAAAAAAAGAGTTTATGTTTGTTATTAGGTGTGTGTATGGCGTAAATAATTTTAATGTGGGCATGGTTGTGTGATGTGTGTATTGCATGTGTGTGTACTATATGTATGTGTGTGTTATGTGGAATAGATTATTGAAAGAGTAAAAAAAATCAAAGAGTAAGATAAGATAGACGAGTAGTGGATGTTTCAAGTCATAAAGAATGTTAAAAAAATTATTTGACATGATCTAAACCACAAAAGTCACTTTATATAGAATAATTAGTTGATTATTTTATCTTATCTAAACTACAATTATACCAAATAGAAGTGACTCATCACGCTTTCAGGTGTGGGATACACCGATTGTGAATGAAAATGTAGACGAAATAGTAATAACAACACTAATAAAAAAACCTAAAAACAATAAATTACAAACTTAAAAGTATTTCTTTTAATATTATTCTTCCCTTATATTTTTGGCATTTGGAAAACTATATGGCGTCATCTACTGATTCACACTTTCGGTTGCTTTTACATTGCATGATATTTATTACAAGCTTAATGTTTTACTCTAATGGAATGTCTACTCCTATTTCATACTAAAATTGTACACCATCCGATCATATATTACACATTATCAGTATGTTTGTATAATGTACAACACCAACAACGTGATTGACCAAATGCAACTGCCAAACACAGTGCAGCCCTGTCGCAACGCGCGGGTTCCTGCTAGTATTATGCAAAAGAGAATAGAAACACTTACGTCCAAGACACTAATAGCTTTATCGATGTTTCGATTTATATAATCTATGCTTAGACGTTTCAATCAAATGGTCCTGTTTTTAGTTATCTAAGTAATTATCAGAATATGGGATTCATCAAACATGACAAAAAAGGGTGTGTCGATCTTTTTGTATAGTAACTATCACATATTAAACACGAAAATAGATTTTGATATTGTCACATATTAGAGTGGATAACCGGATATTATATAAAATAAACATGAAGACAAATATGTGACAACCCCTAAAAGGTTGTGTAGCATATATAATACATGTGAAAATTTCAAGGTAAGATGAAACTTTCACGGCTAAATCACCACTAATCTCCACATATATTAAATGAATATAATATACAAAACTAGGTTATATTCTGAGATCTTTTTGGGATAGACAAATTTAATACTAAGACATGTTAGGACCGACGAACGCGTCACCCGACAATCACGGGGTTTATACTCAAGGTGCGGAATCCCTTGAATATGCTTTAATAACAGATAAGAGATTGAAACCAAGATAAACGAGTAGTTACAACACACAAACGGGTCAAAAGATTAACTTTTATATCATTAAAACAGAGCGCAGGTGTACAATGATCAAACCAAGCAATCTCAGACCAAGGGAGGGTGTTTGGAGAGTGTGTGTGGCAAAAACTGAGCTCTAGGGTTGAGAATAGGCCTATTTATACCTCCTGGGTACGTACAACTACATACAGGCGATTGGGCATCTTAGACACAGGCGATTGGGCCTAATCGCCTGTGAGAAGTCCCTAATCGCATGCTACAGTGGTACCACATAGGGTCTAATCGCCTATAAATCCACTGTAATCGCCTATAGCCTTATTCACACCCCAAAACGCTTATAAACGTCTCCAAACACCCCGAAATACGTCCAAATATCCAATATACTAGCCTAGGGACATCATGTACTAACAGACTCCCCCTTGGACCAGGCTAGTATACGTACAGAGATAGCCAAAAGACAACGTTTATAACAAAGCAAACAACTTTACAGACTCGAAAAACATAAAACAAACACAGCTAAACAAAATAACTAGCAGCATCTTCAGTCTTCATCTTTAACTTGACGTTGTCCTGATCCTTGTAATTCTTGACCAATCGCATCCTGCATGAACTTTGTTGGCGTTAGCAGAAGCGAATCACTCTCTGAAACTTCATAGCTTGATCCGCTTCATCAGGTAAATGCTGGATCGGATACAGGTACAGCGTTTCCACGTCCTTCTCTGAACAATTTATCAGCCACATCGGGTCCCAAATTTTGATCTTCCTGCACGGATTCGGACTGTTGCTCAACACGATCACTGCCTCTGTAGTCGCTGCATCATAGTGCCAGTAATACAGTTTGGAAGAGAAGTCTTGTTCAACCGGGATAGGAATCTTTGAAACACACTTTGGCGGCTTGATCTTATGTTCCCAGGTAGGCTTCAAGGTGAACTGATGAATCTTGTCTGTCTGATACGATCTGGGATACTGAGGTCTGAAATCTTCCCATCCCTCTATGCTTTCTCGTTTCAGCTTTGTGTAGAAGCCCTGAAGAGGAGGAGTCTTTTCTTTGTACAAAGGATAATCGAGTCGAACTAAATCACGGACATACCAGAAGGGTAGGCTCAGAACATCCTTGAATTCCTGAAAATACAAGACACCTTCCTGCCACTTAACCCCGAGCATCCTAGTATGACTCACATAAGCCCAAACTTATCACATTGCCAGACATCTTCGATAATCGCTTCTTGAAGATCGATGCTCGCTCGACAGTCTTTTTCTTTTCTTCAGGCTTGAACCATTTGGGATATCGTTCTCTGATCTTGTCCTGTCTTGTTTTCACTTCATCAGGAACTGCAGTAGAGTCAGATTTCAGCTTTTCTTCAGCCTCACGTACCATCTCCTCACTGATATTAGGATTCCAGCGCCCGAATCATCCACAACGTACTCAGGAGTCGGTACACTGGTTCCATCTTCGAGATTCACCTCATTGTTCTCTGGATGCATCTTTGGTGGAATACTTTGACTTGCACTGGAAGATTCTCCAGGTGCGAAGCCGTACACCTTTGTCATATCATCAGATGTCATCTCACGAGGTATCTCTCCTTCTTCAAGATCGTATTCTGGCATAGCAGGTGGAGGGAGCAAGTTGCCTTCATCATCATATGCAAAATAACAGTTCAGAGGCTCCACATACTCAACTTGAACTACGGCTTTCTTCATCATTTTATCCCGCAGCTCTTGGATCTTGTCCTTGATAGGTGCAGGCTCCCCTGAGCAGAAGAACCTGCTTCGGGATCATTGCCCTTTCGATCATGACTCTTCTTAGTACGTCGTGACGCAGATCCACCTGATGATCCGCCACCACATATGGCTCCAGGATGACCACCATCTCCACCTTTACCATCATCATCACCATCATCATCAGACTCATCATCGTCATCCTCATCATCGTCATCTTCTTCACTATCATCTTCTTCATCATCACCACCAGCGGTACTAGCTCCAGCTTCCGAACCACTTGTGAGTCTAGGTTGAGTTCCAGCTAACTCATCTAACCTAGTCCTCAGCCTTGTATTTTGCTTCTTGTATTTGGTGATTCGTCGCTCGTTGTTCACATTTGCGAGCCGGAGATCACTGTACTTTGCTTCAACACCTGTGAGTCTCGCCAAGAGTACTTTGGTTTGACTCCATCAGTTGCTGGTGTGATGCCAAAAGCTGCCTGTTCGACTCTATGATCTGCTGGTTAGACAAAGTGAGAGCGTCGACAGTAGCTTTCAGTTCTGTGTTTGAAGTAATTGTCTCACCAATCAATTCTAACATCGCCGTTTCATTTTCTTCAATTGTGGCGTTCTGCTTCTCAGCTCAGCTATCTCACGCGCTTGGGCAGCAACTAAGGCAGTAAGTTCGCTGACGTGGCGTTGTAGTTGTTCGTTTGTTGCTGGAGCCGAAGAAGAAGTAGATTGACCTGTAGGTTTAGCAGTTGACGATCTCGCTGCTTCCCTTAACTTCCGGATTCGATCACCAACCGGATTAGAGACAATCTGTGAACTGGTCGCTTCAACGGTAACTGAGACTTGCTCAGTGAAGATTACTGAGGAAGGCATTAACATTGTCACACTTGCAGGCATAGCTGCGCTGAGTGATGCGGTTGCTGCTGCTGTTGTTGTTGTTGTTTCTGTTGCTGTAGTTGTTGCTGTAACGGCCGGAGAAGCAGGAGTACCGAAGGTCTCTGGGAGATTTAAAGTCGCACGCCTTGACCTGGATCTCTTGGGAGTCTTTTCGGCCGCAGTTGGTTTCCTTGCCATTCTCTTCTGTCCCCTACCTTCTTTTGTTGCCTTTGACTTTTGTCTTTTCTGAGGAGGAGGAGGCGTGCTAAGTTCAGCATCGATATCAGCAACAATATCACCACTATCCAGAGTGAAAGTGGGATCATTTGCAAGATCTCTTGCCTCAGCTGCGCGAGCTTTCTCCTCTTCAACTTGCTTTCTAATTCTCTCTTGCTTAGCAGTGAATGTATCAGGGGAATCATCTTCAGTATCTTCAGAGTCGTCATCATCATCATCAACATCTGTGATATAAACCGGGCCTTCATCAATCTTATCTTTACC
Source organism: Ambrosia x helenae (assembly GCA_030844895.1). Taxonomy (NCBI): domain Eukaryota; kingdom Viridiplantae; phylum Streptophyta; class Magnoliopsida; order Asterales; family Asteraceae; genus Ambrosia; species Ambrosia x helenae. Next base: position 138,628 of record JAUTDX010000574.1, read on the forward strand.
TTTGCCTGAACTGGAGGGTGCATCAGCATCTAGAGTTGTAGGATCAAACAAGTCATCGTCATGTCTCAGTTCAGCATCAGCCGTATTGCCCGGAGTATTGGCTCCCAATTCGACAGTAGGTCTGCCAATATTATCACCATCCTTGAACACCTGCCTGTGAATATGAATGTCATCTTCTGATTCGCTGTCGTCATGCCTCCACCTGTTGCCTGGAGGTGCCTCGTAATCCGCTTTAGCAAGAAGCCCATACAAGCGACGGCTTGGAGGATATTCAGATTTCTGCTTATTCTTGTACGGCAGCATTCTTTTCATTTCAGCTTCATCTATTTTCTTGATCGTAATCAGCTCTCTAACGTCTTTCACCATGTTGGGAATCTGATTATCAAGGATCATCTGCAGAAAACGAGGATAGACAATGAAGGGTTTCTTTGCCATTTTCTGCAGAATCACTTCCTTCAAGTGATGCATAATCATCCCAGAGAAAGTTGAACGGCTTGTTCAACGTCAACGCTACGATCGCTGAAGCTAAAGTGTCTCGGATCGCATCGAAGGTTCCTCTGCGCTCTAACATCGTCAGCATACTTCATCCTCAGAAATCCACCACGTATCAGAATGGAGTCGAACACTATCGGATCGTCTTTATCATCTTCGAACTTGAGAATCTCACGAACTAAGTCTTCAGTGATTATGACTTCCTTTCTTTGCATTGTGCTTTTGATAGTAGCCGGCTTCGTGCTGACGTCAACGCTAGCATTCTGATAGAACTCCTGAAGAATATTCTTGTACGCTGCATACTCCACAGATATAGCATATTTGATCTTCGAGCGCTTTAAAAACTCGATCACGCCTTCAAACTGCTTGCAATCCGCCTTCTTGATGGGTCCAAGAAAGGCAAGGCAGTTATGCTTGGGAGACGTGCCGTACTGCATGATTCTATAAGGCAAAACACAACAAATTCATCACAAACAGATCAAGGATATGAAAAACGGACAAAAACGGACTACGTTTGACAAATTTTGGTCAACAGGAGAGTACATGCGATTAGCACTTGTAATCGCCTATATCTACACACGATTTGAGGCTAATCGCTTGTTATTATAGGCGATTGGCAGAGATGGATCCCTAATCGTGTTACTGTTCACACGATTAGGAGGCCTAATCGCGTGAACAGTGCTCGTGTTCACCAAGCCTTTGTCAAATTTGAATATGGGTCGGATTGGGTCTAATCTTGTCACATTACAACAACTGACTACCGGTGAACATAACCCCTAAACAATCTTTCAATTTCAGGTTTAAAACAGAGGTTAAAGTACTTGACACCCCTTGTTGAGATCAATTTCTGGTAAAGGATAGCAATCCTTCGGACACACCTGGTTAAGATCTTTGTAATCAACATACATGCGCGAACCCCCGGTGGCTTTCCCGACCATACGGGGTTGGTGACGCAAGTTTGGTCTCTGATTGGCGCAATATGCCTGCGTTGAGCTGCTCGGTGACTTGCTCATTCATGGCCTTTGTTTTCTCCGGCCCCATGTTGCGTTTTTTCTCGAGGATTGGCTCTACCAAGCAATACACGTTGAGCCTGTGCTCCGCGATGTCGCTAGGAACGCCAATTATGTCCGACGGCTGCCAAGCGAAGACGTCAATGTTTGCGATGAGTAATTGCTTTAAGTGGGTGCGTATGGTGGGACGTCATTGGTAAGACCATGAAGTCGCATACTTCTATGCGCTCATGTTTGCCTTCTGTCATGGTGAAGGGAAAGGAAATCATGCCGCGAGGCATAATTGTCTCATGAATGAAGCCTGAAATAGGCTCGCTGACTGGTACGAGGTGAGCCTTGTCTTCTTCATCAAGTTGTTGGAAGCACTGATCATACATGATATCAGTGCTGCTTCCGCCGTCCAAGAACATATATCGCATGCGATAATGTCCAAAGACCGCCGGTGATGATAAGTGGGCGGTGGAGGATGCACCGCGGGATAACTTTTCATGGCGTTGGTGTTTCTTCCCCGTTTTGGTCATATTACATCGGTGGCGTGGGGTGTGAGTAATCATGTGAGTTTGGAGGTTACAGATTTTTCTGCGAACCCTCAACCTGATTATCCTCATTGTTGTTGCCCTGCGGACCTCTGTGCACCTAGGAAGATGTTTTTGTTATCGGGGTCCAATCGTGGTTCTTCTTCGATTGACCTCGCTGGTCCTGCGTGTGTTTGTTGGAGAGTAGCTCGCGGGCATCGTTGGAGGGAAAGTATTTTCCTCTTCCGTGGATCTCTATATGCGCGTCCAGACTGATTTGTTATTTTTGTTATTATTATTATTATTATTATTATTGCTCTGGAAACCGCACGCTTGACGAAAAGATCGTTCTGAAGACGCGAATATTTTTTTCCGCGCAGATGAGTTTGTCCCAGGATTTTGGGATACCATCCTTTCCTGTGAGGCATTTCATTAATTCTTCATAGCAAACCTCTAGTATGAAGCCGACGCGAGTGAGTTCTTCCCCGCAGCCTATCCGTAGCGCTTCCTTGTTGTAGTGCACAATGAAATCCTTAATGGACTCGTTGTCGTTGCGTTGGCACAGAAGGATGTGAGCCTTATCCTTCTTGTGCTTCCGCAAGTGAGAGAAGTGATTCCCGAATTTGACGATGAGATTGTAAAAAATCCATAATGCTCCCCACGGGGAGGTTGTCAAACCAAACTCTTGTGGCTCCAGCCAGCGTTTGGGTGAACAGATGGCACCAAACTTGAGCTGGCCAGAGTACGGCAGTCCCCACACACTCGAAATCGTGTAGATGATCGTCAGGGTAATGCAGGCTGTCGTACTTGTCGATGCTGCTGGGGAGTTTTGCTTGCAAGGATGAGGGCCAACGCGATGCGAGAAACAAATTTTGATCTTCTCCGCGAAGGCCCTTGGTCTGTAGAGTTTGGCCAACTCATCGTATTCTGGCGCATGAGTTTCATGCGTGGCAGTGATGGAATGGGAGTTATGTGGGTGACTTTTGTGGTTGTAGTCTCTATCTCAAGAAGACTCATACCCGCGTCATCGATTTGGCGTAGCCCCGAGCGTGTGTGTTTCCACCACGCTCCCGCTACGGCCGTCGTGTATTTCTTTGCCCTTACGGCGTTTTTCATGATCAGGGGAATCATAACTCAGTGTTTTCCCTCTCTTTGTTTTTGTTTCCTTAGCATCAGCTGATACTTGGCAGTATTTTTTACCTGTTGGCGTAAGAGCCATTCATCTGGGTTGACTGGCGTTTCATCATCATCAGTCTCGGCATCATGGATCTCAAAAATCAGTTTTTGAGTCCGTTGGGTAGTTTGTTTTGTGATTGTTTTAGGAGATTGAGTGTCCCCATCGATTTGGACCCGTGGATCCTTGTTGGATGGGTGCACAGAAGAATGAGGGTTTTGGTCGGCCATGAGGTGGGCTTGAAGATGAAAAAAAATTGTGATCTAGACAGACTAAAAAACACAAGAATCTGGACAGCAGAGTTGGACCTAAAAACACTTAAAAGTAGTTAAAGAGTGATCATACATGCCTTATCTTGAAGATTTAAGCCAAGAATGAAAGAAAAATGGTGGATTATAGGGGGTATGCGACGGATCTTACGAGTGGGGGAAGAAGGGTTTTATGTTTGACAAGTCAAAGGACGCATTAAATACCCAAGTTGTCTACAGAAGGAGCATGGGCGCGCCAAAGGACATGCACGGGCGTGCACCCCAGTAAAACCGTTTTTCGCGTTTTTCATTTTTTTTTAAACTGTTTTTAAATATATGGTTTAAAAATTTTAAGTGGATTTCTCCAAAATAATTTTTAAAACCCCATTTTAAGTTCGAAAACAATTTAATTTTTAAATTTTTTCAAAAATCTTCCCCCGGCCCAATCTCATTTTCCCTTCACTTACCTGGCGATCTCAAGGCATGACAATCTCCCTCTAACGAAAATAAGCAGAAACAAAAACCCTCCAAAAAGAAAGTTGATAAAATTGGTGGTTCCGGTTTCCTTTATCGGAACTCCAAGGTGGCCAATCTAGAAATAGACCTGCAAAGAAAAACTTAAAACAACCGCAATCATAAAAAATAAAGAAGAAATAAATGAAAAAGGAAAATAAAGAAGACCAACAAAAAAAAGAAAAATAAAGTGAAAAGAAAATAAAAAAATAAAAATAAACTGATTAATTAAATGACTTGGGTTTTTCTTTGGAAAATAATTTCGATCCCCGGCAACGGTGCCAAAAAAACTTGATTATGCCTAGTTTTAGTAATTAGAAAAGATATCTTTTTTCCCGGTGCCAAGAACTTGGTGTTTTAATTCCAAAACATTGAGTTTGGGAAAAGATTAATTTTTTTTTACTAAACCGGTTTCCTTGCTTTGGATCTAGCTCGGGATCACCCGAAGCCGTACGAACCCCATGATAGTTAATTTTATTATTTAAGTTAGGGTTGGTTTTAAAGGTTTATTAACTTAATCACTAATTGAAACCTGTCACAAAGATAAACAAGAATTAGTTAAGAAGATATACACACGAAAAAACTAAAAATAAACTACTAATAATATTAAAACTCTACAAAATTGAAATGGGTTCGAAGAGAATGATAGATGGATACAACCATAAACGGTGATCATCACAAGAACATGGACGCTTCCGACTCATAGACAAGCCTTCCACCTCTGGATTCCTATGCATTTAATATGATCCTCACGACCCTCGATGTTTTAATGCATGTAACTACTTCTATGATTCTATTCTCGGCTAAGATGCTCAAGGTAGGACAAGGCCTAACCTTGGTGGGATGTTAGGATGGCCCTAAGCCCTCCCACAAGATCCCAAGATCGCTAGGAAGAAGCTTGGAAGTCGGCCCAAGAAGGCACAAGAAGGAATGCAAATGATTGAGGTGAGCTTGTTATTTATAGAGCTGTCATGGCCTGCACGGATATGCACCATGAGTTGGCACGGGCGCGCACCTGCCCCACGTTACGTTCTGTTGCTGCAGAATTTGTGTTGTCTGTCCTTGTGGTCGTGCACGGGCGTGCCATGTAGTGGGCAC
>JAUTDX010005630.1:0-29234 GCA_030844895.1 Ambrosia x helenae
GATACATTTTTAATTGTTTTAGGTTAGGTGCTACCCAAAGCTTTCTTGCATGTAACTGTAAACGTGAATCATTCTATTTATATGTAAAATTAATATGTCATATTAGATTTCTCAACCCGGGACGTTCCCAGGGGTTATAATCAAGTTAAAGATAAAAAGTGTGGACCATAAACTATAAGAACTTTTAGATGTACGTTACATAAATAATCAAGTTAAATAAAAGGATTAAAAGGTATATAACAGGCAAATCTCACAACAAAAAAACGTCACAACTACTTTCGTCACGCTCATTCACAGGGCTGCACTTGCTTCAACAATGGAGAACGAGGAAAGATGAGCAGCTAGTACTCGACGACGACGACGAGCCTCAAATCCAATTATCCAGGAGTCAAAGCTATGCCTCTCATCATAGGTATATTAAATCATCTCTAATTCTTTGTAAATCAATACAAACGAACCTCAATTGCATTTAGTAACACACGAAATTCGTATAAATTTTGTTAGGAAACAGGACGTTTGAGAAGCTAGGAGTGCAATCGGAACATTATCGAATTTGTTAGTGTACTAACAACGGTTTTTAACATGAAGAGCATAACCGCCACGACTCTGCTTAACGTCTTCAAGGGCACAACAATTTCTCCACTCTGCTCGGTGCATACCTTTGCGACACATACTTTGGGTCGTTACAAAACCTTAGGTTTTGCTTCAATCGCGTCATTTGCTGTGTGTACACTTTCAAACCATTAGAAATTTACAGTAGAATGACAGGTAAACGGACAACAGTCTGTTTCTGATGCTAATTTTTTTTTTTGTAATATATCAGGGCTTACTACTAATTGATTTAACCGCGGTGTTCAAAGGCCTGCATCCACGAGAATGCAGTTCAAAAGAAGGCAGTCACTGCACGAGCGCCACCACCAGCGCAATGGCTGTTTCTACTAACCGGATTCGCGTTAATGAAATAGGAGCCGCGGGTATACGGCCATGTAATCTAGCATTTGGAGCAGATCAGTTTAACCCAAACACTGAGTCCGGTAAAAGAGGCATAAACAGCTTCTTTAACTGGTATTCTTTACCTTACATTCGCGCAAATGGTGTCTGTCACGCTCGTGGTTTACGTTCAATCCGAAGTAAGCTGGTCCATCGGGTTAGGGATTCCCGCAATATTTATGTTCATTTCTCTTGTGTTGTTCTTTGGTGGTACGAAAATGTACGTGAAAGTGAAACCGCAAGGGAGTCCATTCACGAGTATGGCGAGGGTGGTCGTGGTCGCGGTTAAGAAGCGAAGGTTAGAGCTTCCGCAACAACCGCGATCATCTTTGTTTAATTATCGGCCATTGAAGTCTATTAATTCTGCTTTACCTCACTCGAGTCAGTTCAGGTTAGTAATCAATTATTAATCATTCACTTTATTAGTTGCATCTTCTTGTGATTGTTCTTGATCTAATTAAATTCTTGCGTGCACTATGAGAATATAACTCACTTTTTTGTCCTAGAGTTGCAGAGTTATATTTTAATGTGATTATTGTAAACATTAAAGCGTTAGCCATACCAGATTTAAAAGATTGTAAACTTATTATAAGATAATTTTCTGACATACTAACTAGTGTACAACGAAAATTAATAATTGCATGATAGACGATTGATTATAGGACTGGAGTGTTTGTTTTAACTTTAAAGTCATCTATATGTGAATAATTTTGTTTATTTTTTATCATATGAATAGAATATATTTTTTAGTTATATGGTATCATGAATGATAATTTAACTACGACAAAGAAAATCACATAAACACCAAACTACACCGATATTTCGGTATTTGACTAAAAGTGTCTGGGTTTAGAAAATTTAATGCCGTTGGACCAGTCTAGAAAGTTGAAAATGATGGGATAATTGGCACATCCACTAGTCAATAAATCGAGTTCACATTTCAACGTGACTTGATTGATATCAATGATTGTTCACAATTTCACATTGTTATTTTATTAGATATTTTTTTTTTAAGTTTACTTCTGAAAAATTAAACACAATCTTTCTGTTTAATACATGGGCGCTGGACAAACTACGTACACTAGTATTAAAACTAAAATAATAATCTACCATTCTTTAATTAGCTGGATGTTATGTTTCAAATTGACAGCTAGATGTTAAAATTATTTAAATATTTTTATATAATATAAGTTACTAAACTAAATTATTTAAATATTTTTATATCTTTATAGCTAAGTTTGTGATAAGTTTTTAAAGAATATAGATAAAAATAATAAAGTTATATAAAAATTATACAGAGATAATTTTATACCTTTAAAAAGTTATGCTTTAGTAAAGGGCTCTAATAGATAATAATTGAACCTTTAGTATTCCCTTTTCCACAAGACAGGTAAAAAGTCAATTTTTAATCAACCACCTTTGGCTAGTTGATAACCTAAGTTCATTATTAATATCTTGAATGTATTCCACTGAAAACAAACTCACTTATCTAGAAGAAGTATAAGGTTACACGGTGTGAGCCCCGTAGAACCGTGGCCTTGCCAGGTGGTATGTGACACTACCAAAACACCGCCCCTCACAGCCCTTCACGCATGGTTGTCGTGGCCTCATTCATGATCTTCATGGGCCAATCTGGGGAGGATTTTGATGTTTTGATTTTTTTTTTGGAGGATGTAGAGGATGGTAGTGGACCATGACAATACAGAAGATGGTGGTGGAGGATGGTGTGATATAATGATGACGTGAAGGGTGGTGATGGTGATTCGGACCATTACCACACCCTATTAGCCTTACTAAAGTGTATAAATAGTAAACTAAGTTTAAAATACAATAGAATCTTAAGTGAGCGAGTAATTTATGTTATAGTGTGCGTAATTTTGGAGAAATACACATGCGTAAGTTTGAGAATACGCATGCGTGATTTCATCTAACTTTATAACTTCTGGGTGAAAGTTTAACACATGCGAAATTTTGATTTGTGAGTGCGTAATTTTGGAACCCGATCCTTCGTACGCTTCACATGATAAGGCTCCTCTATAAGTTAACTCACCCCTATATTTTAATATATCGATAGATTGTTCACGACTAAATAATCAATTTTATCATAATTAACCACCTTTGACTAATGATAACATAAGTTGCATTATTAATATCTTGAATGTATTCCACTCAAAAACCAACTAACTTGTCTAGAAGAAATTTATGATTAATTTAATATTAAACTTAATATATCAATAGATTGTTCATTAATCAATCAATAATAATCATAGAGTACTTTTGTGGCAGATTTCTTAACAAAGCGGCAATCATTACACCCGAAGACAAAATCAACCCAGATGGATCAGCATCCGACCCATGGAACCTATGTAGCATACAACAAGTAGAAGAAATGAAATGTGTATTAAAAGTTGTACCAGTATGGGCTGCAGCCATTACATACTTCATAGCAATGACCCAACAAACCCAATATGTTGTTTTCCAAGCCCTTCAATCCAATAGACATATTTTCAGTCACTCCAAATTCCAAATCCCAGCTGCTTCCTATACCGTATTCACCATGATCACTTTAGTCATCTTTTTACCCATATACGACCGCATTATCGTCCCCCAGCTTCGCCGAGTCACATCCAAGGAAGGCGGTATATCACTCCTCCAAAGAATCGGGTTTGGCATATCACTAACGGTTTTAGCTTCACTTGTTTCAGCTTTGGTAGAAGGAAAAAGAAGAAACCTTGCACTTACTAAGCCCACATTGGTTATGAACCTCACCGAGGGGATATTTCATCAATGTCAGCATTATGGCTAGTTCCACAACTATCCTTGGCCGGGTTTGCTGAGTCGTTTACTGCTATCGGTTTAGTTGAGTTTTACTACAAACAGTTTCCTGAAAACATGAGAAGTGTTGCTGGTTCGTTTTTCTTTTGTGGGATGGCGGCATCAAGTTATTTAAACGGTTTGTTAGTGACGATTGTTCACCGAACGACAGAAGGGGCAGCCACTGGAAATTGGTTGCCAGAGGATCTTAACAAGGGTAGATTGGACTACTTCTATTTCTTGATAACTGCTATTGGAATCTTGAATTTAGGCTACTTTCTGGTTATTTCAAGGTGGTATAGATACAAAGATATCAGTGCTGTCCATAGTAATGGTGCTGCCACAATGGAGATGGAGAAGAAATCTGATAAATCTATAGTTTGAAAACTGAATATTATATTTATAAATAGAAATGAGACTGGTAGAATATAGATTATCAAGTTGTAGGTCTAAGTTTACTAAGATTATATTTCCATGTATATGTATGATAATCCTTGTTTGGCCTGTAATCCAATCTATGCATTATATTTAAAATCAGTAATAACATAGAGATGAAAATTTCAATGAAGCAGTACTATCCCTGTTCAAGTTCATGGCCCCAGGGGCGAAAGGATTCTTAGGGCCAGGTGTGGCCCTGCTCCCCCCCCCCCCCCCCGCGCTGTTTTTTTGACGCAGTAGTAAAAATTTGCGATTTTCGTAGGTAAAGATGGGAGATGATAGACCTTGTACCATACAAGGTTATGGCACTGTTGTATTGAAGCTTGACAATGGAACAGAAGTTGAGATCAACTATGTCAAGTATATTCCTGGTCTTACTAAGAATTTACTTTCTTTGGGGACTTTTGAAAAAGAAGGATACTCTGTTAGTCTCAAGAATGGGTAAGGCTAGAGTTGTAAATGGTTCAATGGTGGTTTTGTCTGGTACTCGAGTAGAAAATAACACTTACATTCTTGATGGTCATGCTGAAAAAGGTAGTGCTCTTGTAGCAGAAGAAAGGAAAGATAATAATGTCATGATTTGGCATAAAAGATTAAGTCACATGAGTAGTTTGGGGCTGAAAGAACTAATGAAGCAGGGTGTATAAGTGGTTTAACTGACTATGATTATGGATTTTGTGAGAATTGTGTGATGGGAAAGGCACACAAGGTTAAGTTCACAAAGGGTATCCATAGAACAAAAGATATTTTGGGGTACATTCATGCAGACTTGTGGGGGGCCTGCAAAGAATGTATCTCTAGGTGGAGCCTCATACTTTCTATCTATTATTGATGATTATTCCAGAAGAGTTTGGGTGTATCCTTTAAAGCACATATATGAAGCATTTGACTAGTTCAAGGTATGGAATGTACTAGTTGAGAATCAGACTGAAAAGAAGGTGAAAAAGTTGAGGACAGACAATGGGCTAGAGTTCTATAGTGGGGAGTTTAATGAATACTTTAAGAGGCATGGTATAGCAAGACATAGGATCATTCATGGAACTCCTCAACAGAATGGTCTTGTTGAGAGAATAAACTGGACACTACTTGAAAGAGTTAGATGTATGTTACATCAGTCTGGTTTGCCAAAGAGTTTTTGGGCAGAAGCCATTAAGACAGCTAGGGGTGCAAATGAGCCGAGCCGAGCCCGAGCCTTGCATTATCGAGCAAAGCTCGTTACAATTTTCAGAAGCTCGAGCTCGATTCGAGCCTGTATTTTGGGCTCGAGCTCGACTCGATAGTATATTTAGGAACTCAAGCTCGGATCGAAAGCTCGATCAAAGTGTATGTGGGAAGAGTTTAAACGAGCTCAAGCTCGGCTCGAGCTTGTTTTGGACCCCTAAGAACCTCGTTTTGGACTATTAAGGTCTCGTTTTGGACCATTAGTGAGCTCGTTTTGGACAATTAAGAAGCCCATGGCCCAAAGTAATTTAGTTAATGCATGGGTTGCAATACAATTGGACTACATAGTATTAATTGACATAAATAAGCAAAGCTCGATAAGGCTCGACAAGCCCAACCGAGCTTTACATTCGAGGCTCGAGCTCGATAACTAAATGAGCTTTATTTCAGGCTCGAGCTGGGGCTCGATCTCGATAAGACTCGGCTCGTTTAAGCTTTTTACCGAGCCGATCTCGAGTAGCTCGCGAGCCTCTCGGCTTATTTGCACCCCTAAAGACAGCAGTCCATTGTATCAAACTGTCGCCTTCATCAGCAATTGAAATGAAGGTACCTTTGAAAGTATGGTCAGGGCATAAGGTTGATGATTATGATGATTCAAAGGTCTTTGGTTTATTCCTATGTCAATAATGGGAAGCTAGAGAAAAGAGTTGAAAAGTGCATAATGTTGGGGTACACTGATGGAAGAAAGGGATATAGGCTGCGGAGGGTTGATAATGTAAGTCCAAGGGTAATAACAAGCAGGAATGTGAAAGTGTTAAAGGGAGTGTCTGTACAAAGATGTGATGGCAGGAACATTTGGTTCTATTGTCAGTTGGAAAGCTTCACTTCAAAAGGTAGTAGCTTTGTCTACCACAAAAACTGAATATGTGGCATTGACAGAAGCAGTAAAAAAGTGCATTTGGTTAAAAGAGTTCATTACTGAGTTGGGAATTAATCTTGAAAAGGTTAGTGTGTTATGTGAAACCAAGGAGCTGTTCAACTAACAAAGAATCAGATGTATCTTGAGAGAACAAAGCATATAAATGTGAACTTGCACTTTATAAGGGATGTGGTCAAGTCAAAGGAAGTGCTTGTTGAAGAGGTTGATATTCTTGACAATGCAGCTGACATGTTTACAAAAGTCCTACCAGGCCCTAAGTTTGAGTTCTGTTTATATCTTCTGAATGTGGGTTGAGACTTTTACCAAAGGTGGAGATTGTTATATGTTTGGTATAAAGTCTGAGGGGCCTGTTATGTCATTTCATTAAAGTAGTTAATAAGGGAGTTAGCTTATTTCTTACTTAGAAAGACTGGTGAAAGTTGAGGGACTAAGACTGCCATAAAACAAACTTAGTTTGTTATTATCGGTTAAGTCTTTTGTCAGCTTATAAAAGGGGGATAATAATCCAATTAGGGTTAATTCTTTTTAATCCTTCAATTAGAATCATAGCAGTCTACTTCTTGTAATCATTCGTTTTCTTTCTTGTTCGTTTGGTCTGTAATCATTTGAATCTTTCGATTAATAAACTTTGGCTGCTTTGATTCATTATTTTCTTGTTCAAGTGTGTTTCAATTAGAGTGTGTTTTACAACAACTACAAATGTAGACGTGTATGTCATTATCCAAATTGTATGCAAGTGCCAATGTTGTAGTATATTGAATAGCATAATCATCATCATCATCATCATCATCATCATCATCATCATACTCAGTTAATCCCACCTATAGCAAAGCTAAGGTAGGGTCTGAGGAGGGTAAGATGTAGACAGTCTTACCCCTAAGAATAGAGAGGCTGCTTCCAGTGAGACCCCCGGCTCGATGTGGTTTGGTATCAAGCCTTGGACATAAGGCACAGAACACTTAGCAATCGGGACAAACCCGATCAGTGCATGTACCCCTTTGTCTTTTGGCTATCAACGCCACCACATGATGCATGATTAACCGTCCGTTGTTTTTAACGTTATTTTCACGAAATTGGTAAAATAATGTTAAAACTAGTGCAACTTTACTTTTGCCCCCCGAAGGCCACACATATATACATTATATGCGCACACCGTAAGTGGGGCGTATATATTGAATAGCATAACATTATGTAAAAAGGTACATTAGAAAATTCTTAGGCTTGCAAAATAAGGTTAACAACAGTTAGCCTTCAAAGAAGTGTCGTAGTATTATTGTATCTAATCCAACTTCAGCTGGTGCCTAGTGTACTACATTTTATTTAGTCCTAATGGTTAGCAAGGTATCAGTAGGGTCCTATGAATTACGTATTAATAAAAATTTGAAAGTAGTTAATTATCAAAAGGAGACCATGTTCATAAGATCCATTCAGAATTATCTGATTCTTGATATGAGGATTTACTTCTATATATGAAGAGGTATTTGAGTTTTGATTCAAACTAGTAGATTGAACCCGTGCTACGCACGGGTGCGCGAAGGTTGTTTGCTATTATCAAAGGCTTATATGCAGTTTTAAAAAAGTTGGGTGGTCAAACTGTGAAATCATTAAAGGCCGGAAGTTGCTTCTATGCATTTTTGGATTTTTTAGTAAAAATTCCATTGCGCGGAAAAAAACCTGGCAGGCCAGGGCGTAGATAAAATTCTGAGTTTGAATTGTATTAAACATAAATAAAGGTATAAAGTAAAATATATGTACTATCAGTGAAAAGCATTATAAATAAACCTCTGTACAAGTATTAAAATATATGTTTCTTTTATTGAGGTTAAAACCATGTGCTAGTTTACTCCCTATCTCTGTCTTATCTGTATCTCAAGAGTATTTTAATCCCCCATTGTTGATGTAGCCACTTTCTAACAACAACCCTACATGAGTACTTCGTCTTCAACGTCATTCTTATCACAAGCTAACCGCTACCACCGCATCACCTGACTCGACGTCGTTATAGCCACTGCCACCTCCACATTCACCATTTTTCTCACTTTCTTTCTCTGTTGTTCATCGGTTGAAACCCAGCAGCCTCTATGTTGTTTTTCCATACCGTAGCCGTCTGTTTCAGCAACCGATTTGATCGAACGTCAGATCTGAAAATATATCCGGAAATAAAAGCGGCCATCTGATGTTGTTCGATTCCTTCGTAATCGTCATCTTTAGCCGTGACGGAGCAGCCGAAAGCAACGGGGTTACAGCCGGTGTGTTGGAGGAGACCGAAAAGATGTTGAAGCTGGAAGGTCAAACTTGTAATTTGTCTCTACCGACCAAATCTGTGGCCAAAAGCGGAAGACCAAAAGCTTGTTGGCGAAAGTCGAAAACCGACAAGTCGGCTGTTGCGCCGACGGTTGTCGATTAATATATATACTAATGTAAGCATGTAATCAAAGAAACAGAAAAGCCCCAAAAATATGCAGAAGGAAAAAATTGGGCCTGGGCTCAAATATACACATGGGAAAGTTGGGCCTGAGTCAAAATAACTCCATACATCTATTGGTTTGCAAAAAGTATATTGATAATGCCTATTGAAGAAACAATAACCTGAACGGATGTCCGGTGTATGCCTCTACGGTGTTGAATAGGAGAACCACAGCTCGATCTTCGTCTTCCCCGGTTCAGATCCAGACCTGCAAGAGAGAAAGGAAAGGTGGAGGTGGAGGTGACTGCTAGGAAACCACGAGTGGAGTCCAACGTACAGACACAAAAAGTGATGGCGGCTCTGGCGGCAGCCATGTGTTATCAGGGGGTAATATGTATGTGATAACTTGTGCCCTAATGAGAGGTGATGACCTCTTATATAGGGCTCTCATGGGCCAGACATCAAGGACCCCTAACTATATGGGCACATAGCCCATTGGCACAAAGCCTAGTTAGGGGGTTACCTCCACACCCCAATATTAGTAAATAATATAAGAAGTAACAAGTAATAAAGAAGGTATGTCGGGTCAAGCACCATACCTCTACACCTATAAATTAAACAAGATAGAAGTCTATAAAGTGCGATCGTACAATCGAAGTCAATCCAAACAAACAAACAAACAAATTTCTTTGTATTCATATCATCGTCAATACAATTATAAACGAAAGCCAAAAGAGAAAAAGAAAAGAAGTTAAAAATTTTCAGACATAAGCCCGATTAGCCATGAAACAAACCGAAAAGAACAGAAACCGCTTACATTTATACAACAGAAAAATATAAGATATAGATATATACAACTTAAAACAAAAGCCGAATCCACAACCTTTTGCAACAAACTCCTCTAACCCCGACATGCAAATCCCCTTCACCCCGATGACAAACAAAATGAAAGAATACCATGGACTTCGTTACTTCAAAGTTCAGACTACAACACTTTGGCCGGTCAACCCATCCTCAAGCCGCAACGATCCATCCTTCATTAGATTTACACTTAAGCTCTTGAATCTCTCTCTTGAGTATTGGCGTGACGCCTTCCTCCAATCAGTTCCTGCTTTCATCATTGCAACAAATTCCTCGAAACTAATTTGACCATCCTGAGACCATGTTTGACCAATCGTTAAAAGCCAGCAAAAACATTAGACCATGTTATCTCTATAAAATGTCATAATAAAAAAGAAATGAGCTTTAAATTGAAAATGGTTGAACCGTTCAACCCAACCCGCCAACCCGGTCCAGCCCATCTCAATTCGTACAAAAATTACTTGTTGACCCATTACCCAACCTGTTCGGGCCACCTATTTTGCTAGTGAGAATCCAATAACGTACCTTGTCTGTATCGACTTCTTTCATGATTTCATTAAGTACTTGGATGTCTGCTTGACCCGGTTCATATAACACTTGTTCTAGCTCATCAGCTCGATAAAACCACTTCCATCCCTATCAAAAAACATAAACGCTCTGCGAAGATGCTCATCATTCTCCATCTTTTGCAAATGAATGGTTACTGCTACGAACTCTCCATACTCAAGTACTCCATTCCCATCAACATCGGCCTTGTGAATAAACAAATGGAAGAATTTTAGAACTCAAATCTTGTTATTGTTCCAAATATTATTTGTATAAATGTATGTGACATACCACATCCATGAGCAATCGGATCTCGGGTTCAGCCAATTGTGACCCGACTTTCTTTAATCCGGCTTTCAGTTCATCAAATGTAACTTTCCCATCACCATCAGAGTCCATCAATGTAAACATATCTTTAATTACTTCAACTTCTTCAAGAGACAAGTGCTCTGCAATCACCTACACCATCGGACCGACAAAACAAAATCTTAGTTACACTTGAATGTAAGATCTAATATGGAATTATTGGTTTATATATAAACATAAAGTAGAAATAAAAGTGGCCATGCTTACTCTCAACGCTTTCTTTTTGAATCTATTCATCACTGAGAATTGCTTGAGTCTTGTTCTGACGATATCTCCCAACGGAACATTTGAAGCTTTCTTCTCATTTTGTATCCACGGATGCTCTACAAGAAAAGAGAAAATGACGGATAATGTTAAGTACACTTTGACTATTACGGTTAAATGACACACGTTTCAACGTCATTAGCAAACATGATTTCAAAATTTCTGGAGAAGTTTTAGACAACTATACATCTTTTTAATACAATTGTTATCATTATGAAAATGTTTGTACATGGACTCAAGTAAATCAAAACAATTTGTGCTTGAGTAGTGTTAAACTTTGACTAGAAAAGTCAAAAGACAACAGTTAAATCTTACCAAGAACTTGTTGGGAAGTTAATCGCTTCTTGGGATCGGGTTCTAACATCTGTTTAACAAGACTTTTAGCACTTTCAGAAATTTGAGGCCATGGTTCCCTCTTGAAATCAATAACGCCTCGAAGAATTGCTAAAGCGACACCTTGTTCGGTTTCTATTATCAAACAAATAAAGAAAAAATATTAGCATCAGATCACAAAATCCAATCAAACATATCTAATGTTTGTAGTAATACCTGCCCAAAATGGAGGAACCCCACATAACAATATATAAAGAATAACTCCGGCGCTCCATATATCAACTTCTGGCCCATAATTTCGCTTCAAAACCTCTGGTGCCATGTAGTAAGGGCTACCCACAATTTCAGAAAATCTTTGCCCTGAAAACAAAATTTAATGAAAGGTTAACAGTTGCTGTAGCCATGTCTTTTTTACTAGTTTAGAACCACTAAGTGATGCCCGGAAACTAGAGGAGGTAGATAGGCAGGTTGACGGATTGGGTAACGGGTCAAAATGAATTCGTCCAGAAACATGTCAAATAACAGTAAATGCCAAAATGGTTCGGGTCAAGTTGACCCAAAACACTTTTTGATTTTTGTCCACTTCTAAAGATTTTTTTAACGATAACAATTAATGCATCGGATATGATTAACTTAATGATATAAATCTGCAAGTAACACGATTAATAGTTTTGCACATTAAAACCATAGTTCTGTTTGATTTTCACCCATTCAAACCAGTTTCCTTGTATGTAAAAACTTTTATTTGACCCGTTTGAGATTAAAAACCCTTAAATCATCTCTTCATAAGCAAATATGCCGCCACATGTACGAGGCTAACCCCGGTGCCGGTGCAGCACGGCTCGAACCCATGAATCGTTAGTCAAAATATAGCAGCTAACAAGTTTCTTGATCTATAAGATCTTGGCCCAAAAGACCAAGTCTACCTATTTTGACTAAATCAAATATGAAAAGGACATCCAAAATGGAATCTAATCATTCAATCCAATACCAGCTACACACCTACTCCAAATCTTCCATACCCTTTTGAATAATTCTTAATCTTATCAAATTTTCACCAAAATTAATTAATAAATATTTAAAAATCAAATAATTCAATCAAATAACTAAAGATAGATCAAATTCAAGATCTTTGATCCATATCCAAAGATTTCAACACCCAAATAAAAAAGTTTACATCTTTAACTTGTTAGATATAACTTAACCCAATTAGACACTAACCCAGAAAATTTATAAAAATTACCAAAAAAAATATAATACCTAAAGAAAGATTTCAATACCCAATTGAAAAAGCTTGCAACTTTACCTTGTTAACATACAAATTAATCCAATTAGACACTAACCCAGAAAAATTTATCCAAAAATTAATTAAAAAAAAACATAATCAATAACAGATCAAAAAAAAAAAAAAAAAAAGAATACCTGGCTTGAAGAACACAGAAAGACCAAAATCAATAGCTTTTAAAGCCGAATTCTCTTTCTTATTAGCAAACAAGAAATTCTCAGGCTTCAAATCTCTATGAATAACACCATGTTCATGACACATCTTAACCACCTCAGCCACAGTCTTAGCAATAGCAGCAGCAGCCCGTTCACTATAATGTCCTCTAGCCACAATCCGATCAAACAGCTCTCCACCTTCACAAAGCTCCATAACCAAATGCACAGCTTCATGATCTTCATAAGTCGCCCTCAGCTTCACAATATTTGGATGCTCTGGCAACGTGGACATGATCGCCACCTCTCGTCTCACATCTTCCACATCAACAGCTGTCCTTAGTTTCTTTTTAGATATCGACTTACATGCAAACGCTTGTTTTGTCTCTCTGTCTGTACAAAGATATGTTACTCCAAACTCTCCTCGACCCAGTTCACGACCCAGTATGTACTTGTCGGAGATTCGAGTCCGATGAGTTGTGAGTTGAGAGAAATCGGTTAAGACCTTGATGGGTACTGGAGTTTCAGCATATGGGTTGGGTCGTCTTTGTTTGTTGTTGTGATTGGTGGGTCGTTTTTTGTCTTGTGGGGTTGGAGGTGGTTGGTAGTGTTTGGAGTCTGGGGTGTCTGGTCGGAGACAGGTGGTGCAGTTGCCCATGATGGCTGACCGGTGGTGTTGTTTAGTTTAGTTTAGTTTAGTTTAGTTTAGTGGTGGTTTATGGTGGTGGTTGGTGTTAGGAAAGAAAGTTATTATTGATGATGTTGATGATAATATTATTATTGTTGTTGTTGTTGAAGGAGAATGAAGGTAGAGAGAGGCGGGCATTTCACGGCAAATGGAAGTTATGAAACTGAAAGGAAAACGCGGGGTATGGGTAAGGGTAAGAGAAGGAAAAGGTTTTTTTTTTTTTTTTTTTTTTTGTGCTGAAAGTCAAATATGTTGTTCTACGATATTTATTGGTGGTGTTGTGATTATTTTATGTTATGTTATTATTGTTGTTGAATTCAAAAGTAAGTACATTTTTTTTTCTACATGTTTATTTTGTGGTTTTTATGGTGTGTTAAAGGACATATTTTAGGGTAAGGTTCCTCTAGAAAAATGATTTTGTGTAGAAAGTGTTTTCAACTATTAGATTTAAAGATAGATGATGGAGATTAAAAGATAGGATGGTGTTTAAAATCTAATTAATATATTAAAGAAATTAGGCTAGGATTGTCAATATGTGTTTTAAATGAGGGTATCAAGGTCATTATGTATCTAAGTTTTTTAGAAACTGTTTAAATGCTTCTTACATTTATGGTACCTCTCTCTCTCCCAATTATTGTTTTCAATAATATCATTCAAAGTCAAACATTCATCTTCACAAAACAAAAGCAACCTTGCACTTTCTTTAGAGAAAACCAATTTCTCTCTCCTATTAGTTTTGAAACAATTTCCATAATTCCTTAATTAATGCACACTAGTTTCTCTCTCATATTAGTTTTAAAACACTTCTACTGTTTTAAAACATTTCTACTGTTTTTAGTTTCAATATAAAACACTCTTGATGTTATTATAAAACACTCCCGATGATATTATAAAACGCTCCTTATTAATGCATACTAGTTTCTTTTTCATTATAAAACACTCCTGACATTATTATAAAACACTCCTAATGTTAACCTTCTGCCATGACTTGGATAATCGAACAAGTGATAGAGATGGGTTATATGTTTGAAGAATCGAACAAGTTTTTGGGTATTGATCAACTTATTTGATATGAATATCTTATGATTCTTATGAAAAAGAATGAATAATTAGTTAATTTAGGATGCTTAATCTTCATAAATATGTAGATGTTAGTTGCTAATTTAGTGGGTTTGTAATAAATAAAAAATGGACAAAAAGTCTATAATGACCTTCATCTAAATATTTAATCAGATTTGATCTAATGGTTGAAAATACTTCCTACACTTCCTACACAAAACAATTTTCTTACCGGATCCTCTACCCATATTTAGTAGTTAATTAAGTAATTGGTTTGTTTTGTGTATGGTAACTTTAGGCAACATTTAGTTCTCTTTTGTTATTTTTAAATATAATTTTATTACATGTAATTAGTGACGGATCTAAAACAAAAGTTAAGGGATAATGCTAAAAAAAAGTTTACCGCACATTCATACAATGTAATAATACAAAATAAAACAACATGATAATAAACAAAGTTAAACAAATACCTAATAAATTCCTCCTCTTCGGCATTTGAAAGCTTGAAATCGAGCGAGCTTTTCCAAGATAAATCGAAGCAAGCTTTGAGCGAGTTCCGAGCCGAGAGCTTTTTGAACAACATTAGGCAAGGGTGGTTTTTTTTTCCGTTTAAAATCAAGGATGGGAGATATGGGCTTAAGAAGTGGCGATGGTGTGGGTTGATTATTTTTTCTTTCAAAAATTGGGATTTTAACTTACGGTGGTTGATGGACTATTGTTTATAGTGTTTTGGCTTTTAAAATAGTTTGAAGGGTGGCATAAAAAATTTAAGAGGTAGCGTTAACAAAACACTCAAGGTAACGCAATATGTAAAACGTTAAAAAAAATTCCATTACTTCGCAAAAGTTGAGGGGTGGCAGGTAGTATCTTTCATCTCTAACTATGTCCGCCACTAGTAATTTTCACACACTCTAATACACAGGTGTGTGTATTCATTCCTATTTCTCTCTCACACACGATTCATATTAGGTAAATTTCTAAATGCGGCAAGAGAGAAAATTTTGTGAAAATGATCGAATTTCTTAGTATGGACAAACATGGGCCGTTGAGTTGTTCTATAGTAAACTCAACATGGTACAATATGATCGTGATTGAAGACCACACGACATACGAGTAAATGTAACATTAATTAAATAATAAATCGCTATACATCATTTACGTTTGTGTAATCTCTCTTATTCTGATCTGTTTACTTTTTGTCTCCGGTTGATAGGTTTCTCAAACTACTTAGTTTTGTAACATCTAAACAAAAGTTATCTATATGAAAAGTTAATTAACAAACAAAATGAATCTTACTCAGGTTTTAACTTGATGTGACATTAAACCTTACAAGCGTCAATTGATTATATTATGTATGAATACGAGATTTAAGTAATCTCAAGTACCAGCCATTGGTTGTTGCCGGTCGCAACTAACGAAATACGTGCTTCTAATCCCACCGTTCAACATATTGTCCTCCAACAGGCTTTTATTAACTGAGAACTAACTCCGTTAGGTATGATGACGTGGATACCTATATGGATGCTAATGTGTCAAAATATTCACATTTGGTAGCCACCGCCATCTTCCTTCCGTTCCCTCTCTTACCACCATTACACCATCACCACCATGGCCGCCACCACCATCACCACCTGCCACCACCAACTCCTACCATCATCATCATGGTATTCCTACAAACCTGCAAATCAAAACTTCCAACTTGCAAACCCTAGAACCTAATAACTCCTACCAAACAATCTCAATACTGAATTTGGCATTATCGGAATCGGTCATGGTTTTGATCGGTATAAAATACGCATGGATATCCTTTTGGATATATAACGACTTTATATTTTTTAGTACTCTTTTGGTTGCTATAGCGAGTGTCACCAAACCAAATAGGTACCGACTGAATTCCCATCATGAAATGCGAAGAAATCCCCCCAGTTAAACCTATAATACAACATAAACGTGGCTTAAATAAATCATTTTTATCGGAGTCTAATAAAAAGAGCTTGTATTAATGGGACAATCCCAAATTATTATTGGGACATCCATCTCTCTCTTATACTGAGAGAGATAAAGAAGTGGGGAGATAGGGAGAAAGAAGTGGATATATACAAGTATTAACTTTAGGGTGTAAACGAGCCGGGCTCGAGCTCGGCTTGGTTCGAGCCTAATAATTTGAGCTTGAACTCGGCTCGAAAGTAAAACCCAAGGGCTCGAGCTTGGCTCGAAATAATTATAGAACGATTTAAAAGGAGCTAAAAGCTCGGCTCGAGATCCTTTCGCCAATGTTAAATAGTAGGTATACTATATATAAAATAATAATAATATAAAATTTGTATGGAAAGCTCAGGCTCTGACTCGATAACAAAACGAGTCATGTTTCAAGCTCGAGCTCGGGCTCAGGCTCGTTAAAGCTCGGCTCGTTCGAGCTTTATACCGATCCGATCCAAATAGCTCTCGAGCCGTTGTGCATCATTTACACCCCTAATTAACTCCCATAAAAAGCATCGTATGTGAAATGCAATTTCTTTTTCCGGGTAAAATGATTACAATCAGCTTAATAATAATAATCGCTGTTGCTTTTGATGTAAGAATAGTACTATTATAGTTCTGATTTTAATCATTTTAATCTGGAGATGATTATTAAATGTTAATCGTTCTTTTATATAGAAAGCATATTTTCTTATATTTAATATTTAGTTTAATAAAATGTTACTAAATTAGAATACATGTAAAAATTCATAGAATACATGTCTAGTAAACAAAGTCTTGTTTAACTCTTATTATAAGTGGTATATATATACACATACAATATTGTGTCTAATCAATTATAACTATGCATCTATAATAATTAAAATGATGCATCTAATGTCTAAAATATAACGATGTGACTAAGTTTCAGTTGTTTGGAGTATTAATGAATTGTTGGATTATAACGGTGCATCCAAACTCGCTATAATTAAACAGACGCAACTACCATCTACATTAAAACACTGAACATACACACGTCAAGGCATGAGCTATTTCTGCCTTCATATGATTTTTCTTCTTTCTATATGCATGAACATGTTATGTGTTTCTATATGTGTGGATATATGATATTGTTGAATATAACTATAGTTGTTGATGTATAAAAAAGACAACTCACTTTAGGTGTCAAATTAATTATCTTGTTTCTTTTTTGTTGTATAACGCATATATATGGATGCTATAAAATAAGTTATATGAACCTTTTTGAGTAATCGGTCACAGAATTAATATAATTCCTTTTATTAATTGTTTTTTTTCTAGTCGAACGGTGCTCCACCTTAGAGTACAACGCCCCCGCCCAGATTCGATCCCCGAGCAAGCAGAATCGGCCACTAGCCCCCCTAACAAGGAGTGAGACTAGAACTTATGACCTCTCCGGACAGGAACCCCACAAGGTGAGTAAATTTTTCCACCTCCGTTGCAACCACTGGGCTAGCTACAACATCATTGGCAATAATTGTTGATGATACAATATCTAGCTTTCATCTAATTAAAATTTGATATTGACTTATTAGTTTAAAACGTTTTCTGTATAACTCAGTCTTTTTATTATTTTTAATATTCTAAAAAGGAATCTTGGATGTATTATAATTTATAAACACCCAAGACGTAATGATTTACAATATGTATTTTTCGTTCACTATAAAAATTAGTCAGAATAGTTTTAGGTGAGTTGTTCCATTTTAATTACATTTACACATTATTGTTTATTTAAAAGGTTGGTCTCATATTCGTCCATACTTGGTTGGATTCTTCTTCTAGATGAGATGACATAAACTAAGAACAACGATGGGTAATGATTTATTAACATAGTAATACATATCTAATATGAATATATGATTTTATTAATTTGCACTTATCAGTTTGGTAAGTTTAGACCCTGCTAAATGGAGAGAACCTCATAGAACTTTTTTATTCAAATCTTTATGATACAATCTAACCCATATATCAATTACACATAATACTCACGAAACTCTAAAGCCCTTAAACATTGCGTTAAGCCATGATAAAATAGTTTACCCCCTCAAACATTTATGCTATGCACTATCAACATTATACTATTAAATAGTATTGGCTCATTCTTCTTGATCGGTATTGATTGATACTTCAAGATTAGTCATGCTACATTATTAATACCTTACTAATGTTAACTTTGTGAAACAAAACTTAGTTAAGGAAAAAGAGTAGAGCGTGTTCGACCAAATTTGAAAACCCAAATACCTAGCTTTTACATACTTCATTGATTTCTTTAAAGATTTACAATTAATTGAGCATTTTTTTCTCTTTAATAAGTGTGTAATATTGATGTATTTGTTTAATAAAACAATATAAGATTCTTTTAAGTGTTACACATGACACGGAGTTATATCATTTTACACAATGTTGTTATGTGCTCGAATCTAAAATGATTTTTTATTATGAAGAGTGGGGATGCTACTATAATAATTTACGTGATGTTAGCCAAAACATGTGTTAATAAATAAACCTAGACACGTATCAATGTATCATCACCGTGTAAAAGGCTATATCATAAGACGGGTTATGTATATGTTTGTTGGTGATTGACCAAGTCGTATTAGGAAAGACAAGTTCCACAATAAGTCAAAAGTTACACATGATA
Organism: Ambrosia x helenae; assembly: GCA_030844895.1. NCBI lineage: Eukaryota > Viridiplantae > Streptophyta > Magnoliopsida > Asterales > Asteraceae > Ambrosia > Ambrosia x helenae. Next base: position 18,944 of record JAUTDX010005630.1, read on the forward strand.
CGTTGAATAGAAATTACGAAAATGGTGATGGCGTCACACAACTTCTAGATGGAGTCTTGAACACGCTATTTCATATATCTTTAATAAAAAAATAAATTTAAGTTTATTTTTTTTCTGGTAAAATATAAATTATGTTCTATGATCAAGAAAATATTGATATGATGAATTGTTAACTCAGTGATGGAAGACACATAACCAATATCAAGCTATTGTGATAATATTTTACTTTAAAAATATTGTTATAACTTTTTCTGTTTATTTGGGTGTCGAGAGTTAAAAGCGTTTTCTTATAATACGACGAGGGTCGGAGTATAATGTGAGTATATTAACAAAGTTATTGTTGGATGTATACTTAGACCGTTGGTAGTGGTTAGTGACCTATCACTCATGCTCAACACTGCCCCCAACCTCGTGACCCACCCTCATGAGACCCTGGTCACGTTCGAATAGCTAGGGTGTGGCATTAAATGCACTGTTGTGTATATATGTACATGTGACATCACTATTGCATTTTTACCATGGGAGTGGGTCACATAACGTGGAAGACACATGACAAAAAAGAGCATGTAAGTTGGGTGACATACCTCAACCACTACAAGTGGTCTTTCATGTTAAACGTAAACGCACGCACGCACACAACATATAAGTTTGCTGAGTTACTTCTTTCATTGTAAGTTAACTTCAAAACAAACCCATTTCTGGACTTACATTTCATTTTATGACAGGTATTTATTTAATCGTAGTTGTTTTATATTATACAATTTACTTTGAAAACAAAATACGCATAATTCTCTTCTTAAGGAAGTTTAGGTTTATTGAGAAGTTTGTAATTTACTATTTACTATTTGTCTTATTTTCACCATGATTACTTTGTCTTGTGGTCATGTTCTCTTTACTATTTCTGTTACTTAATTATCCATGGATCACTAGTTTTTTAAATAATTAAGTAAACATTCTAAAGTCAACAAAGAAAGAAAATAGTGACCCTTCAAAAGCTATTTGGCCAGTTTTGAAAAGAAAGGTTTTCTTGGGACGACTTTAAAGTTTAAACACCAGATTTTTTTTTGATTTTTTTTTTTGAAATTATTTCTTTCAATCCGCTTAAAATACTTTCTAGATAAATAATTTTAATGTACTTCAAATGATCAAGTTAATTAAAAATAATTTAATTCAGTGTAATTGTTATACATACACATCATAAGGTGGTTTTATTCAGAAGAAACAATTAAATGGTCTTTGATGTCGGATGTGTAATGAGGCATGGTGTCTTGGGCCATTGGGGTTGGTGGCCCAATGGTAGAAGCAATGCTTCTAGGAACACCTTAAGGGGAGGTTATGGGTTCAAGTCCCACAAGGAGAAGAAATTTGCCGTTCAAAAAAAAGGCAAGATGTCTTGGAAAATAGTGGTTGAAGTAGTTGACCAAATCAATATGCCAAGGACTTAAAAAATTAAAACCCTTCAAGTAAAACTTTGTAATTCAAAATACATGAAAATCACACAAATGATTTAGCAAACCACATAATTATATTGTCAATACTTCAAAATCGCCGCAATTAACTTGCTAACTTGATGATTAACTCGAGACAGATAGTCAACTCCAACCTAACTGAAAATGTTAAATCTCCAACGAGCTTAAATAACAAAATCTATAACTTTATGTGTGCGTGTATATATTTGAAAAATGTGAAGTTAAAAAAAAATAATAAAAAGCTGCATATTACCTTTTGAGCAAAACTCCATTTGCACATGACCTAAAAAGGGCAAAAAATGTATGAACTGTAAATGTTACAAAACAGTTGGTGTCTGCATGAATAAAGCCATGGATGAGCATTAAAATAAGGTCTAGAAAGAAATAAAATACTGAAATGAGGGGTCCAAACTGGAAAAGTGAAGATACAAAATGTAAAGTTTGATTAAGGTCCCTTTAAATTATAGAAATGATGAAAAGGTCCTTTAACTTAAAGTAAGGGCAATGGGCCATGGGCTTTACTCAAGTATATAAGAATGCTATGTTTGTGAGATGGAAGCATAATCATAATGTTTAAGGTACTGCCAATTATTTAATATATTTTTCAAATCTTGAATAACACAATTCGTCTTTTAGAAAAACATGAATAATAACTGTTAAGGTTGTGTTTTTATTGGAACTTTTGTAAATTGGTTAAAAAGACAGATTTTTTTTAATTATGTCACGATTTTTGTATATATAGTTAAGGTCCGTTTCTTGAATAGAGTTCAACGGGTGGTTCACGCAAACTTTTCGACTCCCTAGGGGCGTAAAACATACATTTCATGTTTTAGATATTTAATTATCGCAGTTGTGGATTAAGCTTTAATTATTTGTGAATTTAAACATAGGATCAATTTTTTCATATATATATTTTTTGTCTAAACCACTTATAATTCTGTCATATTTTTTTATATCTTTTATACGACGATATGCATATACATATCTTGAATCGTATAGATTTTATTTTAAAAAACTGGTATGCACCAAAAGTTTAATATTTTAGTTAATTTTTTTTATCGGCGTAATTCACCTGGGTAAGTCGTTACCAACGAACGTACCCACCCCCGTTCGATCCCCTGTGTATGCAGGCTTTTCAATCCCTCGCCATAAGGCTTCGCTGTTTTAGAACGACGGTTACCCATCTACCACGCTAATAATTCATAGGCCTCTTAACAAGTGGGTGGGTCAGTGCTCAGTGGATCAATCTTTGGACCGATACAAAAATAAAGTTCTTGGGCTATTTCTGGGCTACTTTTGCGATTATATCACTATGACTATGCTGGACTGTTGGACACTTTCCCACCATCGTCTTTGTGTGTATGTTGTTGTGCAAGAATATGAAAAGTTGGCGGACCATTCACAAAAAAAAAAAAAAAAAAATGAGGGGAGCATTCAAGCTTAAAAAAAATATGGGGTTTTCTATCACAAAATTACGAGAACCACTTGTGTGTGCTCTAAGTCCAACTTGAAAAATAGTTCCTAAAACATTAAAAAAATAACACAAATAATACATAAAGATATGAAAACATAAACATCGAGTTTTCCATCTTCACATGACACCTACAACTATAAGCTAATCTAATTTAGTATCCAGTTACATATTAATGATTTGACAAGCTTAGGATGCCTCAGCTGCATACATCAAGTGGATGTTACCTGCTCCACTAAACGTTTGCCTATAACTGAGATAAAAGGTATACAATCATCTCAAACGTCTCATTAACTAACGTAGTGGTCCCCGAATACAATATTTGTAAGACAAGACGTTGAAGATTGAAATTCTTCTTTGCTTTTATTTTTATCTTAATGAAATATGCGTGGTAATAATGTAATATTGATGAAAACGAGAGATCAATTGGAGTATTGCAAGAGATTAGTTGGAAATGTGTGAGAAGGGTTGAACTTATAGGAAAAAAGTTGGACAAGTCAAAAACGTGGATTTATGGCCCGACGGTTGATCAACAGCTGATGGTGGAAACCATAGCACCAAATTTCTAAAAAGTCTATCTTCGTTGCACCTTTATCAAATTCACACGCTTCAGTCACTTCCCTTTAGAGCATCTCCACCGGGGGGGGGGGGTCCAGATCCCATATGGAGTTCCTGACTTCACTCCGAGACTTAAACATGGGACGGAGGAGGTGATGTGCTGAAGTCTCGTCCGGTGTGGCAGACTTGTTCCGGACCCAAGGGGTGGTCCAGACCACACACACACAATCATTATCACTTTATCAGTAGTTTTTATATAACGTTTTCAATTGATCCCATTTATTAGTATATTTCATTTATTCTTCTTTTGACATGATGTATTTACTCGTGACCAGAGCATTGGATATAGCTTATATTAGGCATATGATCAATTATTGTTAGCAAACAAAACATGCTAATAGTTACATCAATCAAGGATTTATAAGTTCTAATACATAATTCATTTTTTAAAGGTACGACGAATTTCATTACCATCAAAGCTAAAATCCTTCTAGCTAGCTAGAAGCTAAGAGGAAAACAAAATACCCAAAGGGTTAGCACCGTTATATGCCAACATCGCCAACATCAAAAGACACTACAAACCCTAGACCTAGTTTTAATCCATCCATACATATGATGTCTTTTTTATGTCTTCCACTCTCTAAACCTTGAACTAGTCTCTCGATTGATCCCAAATAATTCGATCATAAAGCTTGTTGTTGATCCTGTTGTCCTTTTGAAATTCAAAAAAGTCAACATCGAAGAGAACAGTTGCACCAAGCTTTTTTAATTCAAGCATGTAAGACTCAGCACATTCATACATCCTCTTCATTTCATCTGTTGAACAAAATGCAAAAATAACTTTTTTAGTTATATTAGAATGTTTAATATAAAGTTTAGATATAACTTATTACCACAGCTCTTCTCTGATATGACAACAATATTTCTTGCATCTCCCAGTTTCGATGCAATATGGTGAGCAAGATCGAAATTCCCCAAACATAGGATCAGTATCTTTTGATCTGTGTTGAATAATTCCGTTATTTCTGCTGTCCGCATGCCTTCTACAGCCTTTTTTATATCACCCTCAGGTTGCTGCATAGCCTCCCTTTCTTTGTCATTCTTTGATTCGTCTTCTGTTTCTTTTTCGTTCTTCGATTGCTCCTCAATCTCTTTTTCCGTTTCCAGTTTTTTCTTTTGCTCCTCAAGTGACAGTTCGAGAGCTTTCGAACAACCATGTTGATTACTGCAGTATGTTCTTTTGAAGACTATGAAAAACAACAATATATATCAAGTTGATACCATGTAAAATATGACTACAATCCTTCATTAGACAAGATGTCTAGATATAATATAAGATAATACATTACACCTAGGTACAATAAGAATAAAAAGAAATACATAAAGACTAAAACCATACAATGTAAGTTATCTAAGGGTGGGCGGAGTGGAACCCATGGAAAAGACCTGGGGTACCCTTCACGTCAACCACCTAATGTCTTTCATAATCAACATCATGCCGCAACGTGTGGAGTTGCGTCAACTCGTTAATACTTACAAATTACAAGTTTACAACAAAAACTTACAAATATATCCAAAAACAGTTGCATTAATCTAAGGTAGAACACATTTGAAAAATATAAATAAAAAAAATAAAAAATGGGTCATACACTTGTACAGACAGATCAACTCAAGAACCCATTGGTGTTGACATGAATAGTAGGTGTTTAGCTAGTGACTTTTTTATTAAACTTTATAGTAGCTAGAATGATAATTTGCAACAATATAGTCATTCAGCACACTAGTACAAATGATGGCCTAGATCTAGACTAAAATCTGAAGTCATGATATCAGACATGCAAACATATCAATATTATGCATTTAAAGTTGAAAAATACAAATTAACAAAGCCTTAGACTAAGAATAATAAAACATAAAATCACGATGTACAAATGAAGCCCTGGATAAACAATAAAGCATAAAAACTCAATGTTAAAAAAAAAAAATTCAAAACTACACAAATGGAGCCCTAGAACAAGAATACAGCAGAAAATCAAGATGTTATACAAAAAAAATAAATAAAAGGTATGAAATATACAAAGAAAAGCGTAAAAGTTAAGGAAAAGAAGCTGTACTAGATGGTACAACGGCGATGGGTTGACGACCCAGAAAACGCATCGTTTTCGGTACGGACGGTGGTGATAGCTGGGTTGCTCTCACCGTCGTGAGTAAAGCAAAGCAGTGGGTTGACTTGGTCAACGATTTTCTCAGTAGCTGTGACAACGCCATTTGAGGGTATTTGGTGGTGATGACTGATGAGAGACGAAGCTTGTGTTGTGAGTTATGGAAATGGAAAGGAATAGATTGTATTGTAATAATAATAATCTTTGATCTTTACAAATATCCTAGTATGATTTCTACAAAGTTACAGTGCATGCCCTTCTACTTTCTTTTCTTTCAATGTTCCCCGTCGTAATTACAGTAAAATTTTTCTTTCTTCTATTGTTTTTTTCTCTTTTGAACGGTAAAGAACGACGTACCAACCGCTGTGACACTGTGCATTGTTGTCAAGGTCGGGTATCCGATCGCCGCCAGCCCCTTGGCTCTTCCAGATGTGTGGAAACCCAACCTCCACCCGCCCGAAGGCACAACAGTGGAATAATCGGTAAAGCCTTGCCTCCCATCCGAGTCGAATCGGCGCCACCTGTATTCGCTCTTCACCTTGATGCCGCAGAAAATAATGAGGGGGGTTAAGGTGCTCTTCGGTTTGAGTACCTGCCAGCCTCCCTTTGTGGAAAATGTTGTTTCCTGTATCGACAAAGGCCACCGGGAGGCCATAGAAGATATTCTTGTCTTTAGAGGGCGTTTTTTGGGGACCTCCAGTGGCGGGTTGCGACCTTGCCGCTTCGGCTTGGTGGGTTAGGCCTTTCCTCAGCCCGGGACATGGCAGCCTAAGCTTTTATGGCTTCCAGATCCTAGTCCTAGGGCCTGCAAGACCACATATTATGCAACAGTGGGGTTGCTCATGTTGACACGGATTATTCTAATGCTATTGACCTTTTACAACGATCCCTTCCTGACTTTGATATTGGCGGTTTCTCTAATACGGACACCGTCCCTAAGAGAAGCTACAAAAAACTCTAGCGAATGCCCTTTATAGCCGAATCGCACAAAGTTTGGAGGAGGGTGTGACACTCGCGCAAATCCACTAGTCGATACCGTACAATTAACTGTCTTTATTTCACTGTGTGCTTAGAATATAGTATGTCGGTGCGCCTCATTATTTGAACAATTATGTGAAAAATAAACTCTATCCGAACACCATGACCAACATACGGATCAACAAAGGCGTATGGATTTTCATATAATATATTATGAGACTAAAACTATTATTATTTTTATGCAAATACATGTGTACATATACATATATATTTTAGATAAGACAAAACTAGGTACATATATATATATATATATATATATATATACACACACGAATGCACACAAGTAAACATTAAAAATGTGCACAATTCTTGTTTCTTAACAAGTCACTTTCCATGACAACTAATGCCTTCTAGATGAAAAGGACTTAGCATAGACAACTAGGTGACAACACATGTTCATGATAATGGTCGACTAATGAGGTCACAATGCCAACACATTTGATAGTGACAACACAATATGCACACACGTTAGACATGTTCCTAAACTTCTTGAAGCACACTAGCCGATTTCAAGGCCATGACAAGTCTCTATCATCCTAAACTTACACCCATTGGTTAAGTATAACCTCACACCAATCACCTAAGCCTACTACCCTCCCTTAACTAGAAAGAGACAAACATTCCTATTCTATTTGTGTTTTGCGGCCGAAAGTGACATATCAAGGAGCACATGGAGACAAACATTAATCATAGAGGAGTCGCTATCTAGGCTCTTTGGCGATCCTATGCAAGCAAGACAACTAGGCTACAATGCACATGAGGTAAGCAATCTAGAAAGCTAATGAGGTAATCATTTGCACACAATTAGACCTTAAACATGCCTACCTCTACTTCCTATACTATGACATTTACCTAAACTAGTAAGCCCTTGTGCTTAATAAGAATCGGCCGAATGCATACAACCACAACCACAACCATCACAAGTCATTTTCACACATGTGTGGTTATATCTTGCAAGAAAAGGGAAACAACCACCTATCATTACATGTCCCTAGATAACCACTCATTCCTTTTATACCTATGCCAACTAATCAATCACTAGAGACAAGAACACCTATCATTTTCATTTCCAACTATCACTAAGATTGTGTCTACTTTGTCTTGTAATCGACCGCTAGTTTCCAAGAAATAGGATCATAGACTTGGTTGTCAACTATACACCTCCACTCATGACAAGATTGATTATAAAGCCTATGACAACACACTTACATGTAATCGGGCCAAATGAAAGCATAAGGATGAACCGTCACTTTCACTAATCATACATGGATTAAGATAACACCTTTTTGTCGGAACAGTAGTTACTCCAATTCTTCGAATCACTAGGGCACCTTTTTGTCGGAACAGTAGTTACTCCAAATCTTTCTGCTTTGCTAGACTACATAACCAGACATCAGGTGAGTTTCGTGGCCCTTTTTTACAGTTTTGCAACTTCGGGGGAGAAACATGCTACAGATCAACATATGTACATGACAACAGTATGTGTTACATGAGTTAGACCCACAATTATCGCAGATCAAAAAAAATTCTCCGGACAACTATAACCATTAGCTTAGCAATAATCCGTGGATCATATAAACAGTACTATTTGGGTTGACACCCCCTTTCACTGTTAGTCGCGCTAACATATATGAATGCATATTATCCATACTTTACAATGTCTCGCGATAAGGCATTGGGGCGAGGTGAACATGAACGTCGTGGTTGGTTATGGTGCTCATGGTAACTATATTCTACATGGACACAGACAACGAAACTTTTTGAGAAACAAATGTTTTATCGAGTCAACAAAACTTACGAACTCACCAACTTTTTAGTTGACACTTTTAAGCATGTTTTTCAGGTATCCATTTGTCTATGGCACGGTTGGAATATGTGGAACCTCGAGTTTGGGTTAGGCGTTCAACATGCTTGAAGTCTTAGCTATATCTTTTCGTTGCACTGCATTGATGACAGTCGTCCCACTCCGCGTTTCCGCCTTTGGCGGGGTGTGACAGAGCTTTCCGTCTGTGCCCCTGTCAGAAGGCCGTCTTGGAATGCCTGCAAAAGCCTCACCCCCAAGACTTCCTTACTATGTTACCTATCGAAGGCTTAGGGCAACGAATGTCGACAGTAGAGTATAGGGCAATCCTTAAATACCGGTTGATGTTATCCCATTTTCTCTGATGATAATATGGGGAACATGCTTTTCATTGTAACGAATTACCAGGGTTTAAATATCAGCTTGATTTTTCCAGGACGCATTGGCAGACTGTAAGGACCGATTTTTTTTTAAATCACACACATATAAATGCTTGCATACCAACCATAACATTTACGACTAGTCCCAAGTTCCAAAATCATAGTTTGAAAAGCTTTCATGGTGATCTATCCGATCTTTAACTAGACAACAACAAAACACTTCAAGTTGTAGTTTTAAATTAACAAAATAGTTCCCAAACACTTAACCATGACACCTAATCTGATCCAAAAGTGTGCATTGCCAATCCGAGTCGTGACTTGATCCTTAGGCGTGAGCTTTACCTATTACACAACGTAAGCAACAAATTAGTTTACCATACACACATTTTTTTTACAAAAGAGAACAAATTATCCTCAACATTCCCCACAAGGCATTCTACTACATATCCTCGCCCTTTTGACCCATTAAGGCCTTTTCAACCTTGACCCGTTAAGGTCTTTTCACCCATTTGACCCGTTAAGGCCATTTCTACTCATTTATATAGTTCCAAGGTTGACCCGTTAAGGCCTTTCTATTCATTCTATATAATTCAACCGTTTGAACCCATTAAGGTCTTTCCATTCATTCTATATAATTCAACCGTTTGACCCGTTAAGGTCTTCCCCACCATTTTTAGCACGTTAAGGCCTTTCTACTCATTTGACCCGTTAGGGTCCTTCCACCCGATTGACCCGTTAAGGTCCTTTCTATCATTCTATATAATTCAACTGTTTGACCCATTAAGGTCTTTCCATTCATTCTATATAATTCAAACCGTTTGACCCGTAAGGTCTTCCCACCCTTTTTTAGCCCGTTAAGGCTTTCTACTCATTTGACCCGTTAGGGACCTTCCACCCGATTGACCCGTTAAGGTCCTTATAGTCATTCTACCTAATTCAACCATTTGACCCATTAAGGCCTTTCCACCCAACCACATGTCCAACTATTTTGATTCATTCAACTAAGATACAATGATTTACACAACAATAACAATAGTTACTTATAAGTCAAACCAACTTTGTAACATTCGTATTTTTCGTATTTTCCATTCTAGTCCTCGTATTCTTGTAACTTGTCATTTATACCCTTGTAAACCCGAGCCTATGAACAATGGAAAAGTATTTTGTCAATACATTTAATCTTAATCTATTTCTTTTATTCTATAAATTCTACGTGACGCAAACTATATGTAAACGTCGCGTGATTTTTAATTTTCTTGTGTTTTAAATTCTATATTTAACAATTTCAAGTTCGCCTTTATTCGCTTCTTATATGCTACTCCCACTAATTCTTGACGAATCGTCAACAAAACTACTAATCAATTTAGGCGTTATAACAATAAACTCATTTAGTTAAGATCCTAATATATATT
>JAUTDX010005631.1:0-21558 GCA_030844895.1 Ambrosia x helenae
TCATTCAAATATTAAAAAGATCTTTCAACTTAAGACTTTCACAAAACAACTTATGTTGTTTAATTGTAAGTCCTTAGTAAACCCATCTGCAACCTGATTTGCAGAATCAACTTTTATTGCTAGAATTATACCACTAGCAATTTTTTCTCTCAGAAAGTGTATATCAAGCTCAAAATGCTTGACTCTTTTCATGGAAAACAGGGTTAATAGCAATAGCAATTGCCTGACTTGCTATCACTATATAAGCTCAAGGGCAAGTTACAACTTAATTTCAGTTCAGTCAAAACATTTTTGACCCACATTAACTCACAAGTCGCACTACACATAGCACGATATTCAGATTCAGCAGAGGACCTGGAAATATGTACTCTGCATCTTACTTTTCCAGGAGATAAGAGACTCTCCAAGAAAAATACAATAACCTGTAATGGACCTTCTAGTTTTCAAGACATTTAGCCCAATCAGCATCCACATAACCATACAAATTAAAAACTTTACCAGGACTAAACACAATCCCATTTCCAGGTGAACCTTTAAGATACCTTAGTAACCTTAAAGCAATCTTAAGGTGCCCAGAACAGGGGACTCTATGCATATACTGACTTAAGAATTTGAACAGCATAACTTATATTCTGGTCTAGTTAAAAGACAGATATATCAGTTTTGCCAATCAATCTTTGATACCCATTAATGTTTTCAAGAGCCACACAGCAACAATTTTTATTACTCTTAACACTAAACAATATAACTTTGCTCATTGGAGTGTTTATTGGTTTACACCCTAAACACCCAAACTCAGCAAGCAACTCTAAACAATATTTTCTTTGAGAAAAACATATACTATCTTTATCATACAAGACTTCAATACCCAAAAAGTATTTTAAGTCTTCCAAGATCCTTTATTAAAAAATTTGAACTCAAAAAACCTTTGATTTTAGTAATTTCAGATTCACTATTACCAGTGATAACAATGTCATCTACATATACAAGTAGAACAACAAAAACACCTTTTTTATCAAAAACAAACAGAGAATAGTCACATATACTTTGAACAAAGCTATTATCTAACAAAACCTTGGTCAGTTTCTCATTCCACTGCCGAGGTGCTTGTTTTAGACCATAAAGTGACTTAATGAGTTTGCATACTTTGTTATCACCTTTGGCATAATATCCTTCTGGTGGTAACATATACACATCCTCTGAAATTGAACCATACAGAAAGGCATTATTTATGTCAAGCTGGTATAACTGCCACTTATTTTGAACAGCTAAAGAAACCACTATTCTGACAGTCACCATTTTTGACAACAGGGGAGAATGTTTCCCCAAAATCAATACCTTCTCTTTGGTTATATCCCTTAGCCACTAACCTAGCTTTGTATCTTTCTATCTCACCATTGGCCTTATACTTTATCTTATAAACCCATCTACATCCTATGGGTTTTCTATCTTTAGGTAAATCAGTCATTACCCAAGTTTGATTCCTATACAAGGCCTCCATTTCATTATTCATGGCCTCTACCCACTTAGGGTCATTAGCAGCTTCATTATAACTAGATGGTTCAGAATTTTTATTCAAAACAGAAACAAAACACATGTTTTCATTAGAAAGTTTAGAATAGTTAACCACCTTTTCTATGGGATATTTAACTTTCCCATCAACAACAAACTGATCAAATTTCCTAGGAAAATTAGACACCCTAGAGGACTTTCTAATGTTACTTCCCTCAGGTGGATTAAGCTCTTCATTTGTAGACCCTGCATCATGGCAGGCCTTACCTAGACTGCTACCACCTTGTCTATCTTCATTCTGATCAGAATCAGAATGCTCAGTAGACAAAGGAGCAACTTCTGGTTGCCTACTAGCTAGGTCTACATGAGTCTTATTAGTTCCCCCTTCATCATTGGGAAGTTCACTACTCTTAGTCACTTGATAATTTTCAGTATCAAAAAAGTTTAAATGGTTTATAGAATTATCATTGAAATCAGTTGTGTTTTGCAAATTAGTTTTAAAAGGATAGATTTCCTCATAAAATCTAACATCTCTAGAAAATTCAAATTGTTTAGTTTCTAAATTCCACAATTTATAACCCTTTTTAAAACTAGAATATCCAACCAAAAACACATTTCTCAGCACAACTAGTAAACTTATCATTTTCATCTAAAACAGTGCAAAAACAAAGACACCCAAATTTTTCAAGTGACTAAGATTGGGAGGGAACCCATATACAACCTCATAGGGACTTTTACCTAACAACACAGATGAAGGAACCCTGTTAATTAGATAGGTAGCAGTTAGGATACATTCAGACCAGAAATATAAAGGTAATCACTTTGGAACAGCAGGGCTCTAGCCATGTTTAAAAGGTGCCTATGTTTTCTCTCCACAACACCATTTTGTTGTGGAGTATAAGTACAACTAGTTTGATGTATTATACCATTTTTATTACAAAAGTTATTCATTTGGTGATTGACAAATTCAGTCCCATTATCACTCCTAAATATTTTAACACACTTCTTAAATTGTGTTTTTAACATTTCATAAAAGACCATTAAATGTCAAACACTTCTCCCTTTGTTTTTAAAAGATAACACCAAACAGTTCTTGAAAAATCATCAACAATAGTAAGAAAGTATTTAAAGCCCTCTTTACTTGTTACTTTATAAGGTCCCCACACATCTAAATGAACTAAATCACCTATTTCTTTAGTTTTATGATCACTTAAGGGAAAAGGTAACCTAGTTTGTTTAGCTTGGTGACAAATATCACAAGGTTCAGAATTAACTTTCTTAATATTTAGGCTATCTTTTAACACAGCTAAAACCTGGTCAGAAGGATGACCAAGTCTGCTGTGCCACAAGTTGGACTCAACAACACTACTAAAACAAAAATTATCAGAACTTACACTAGCACCAACAAAATACAAACCATCACTCTGCCTACCAGTCACCAGGGTTTTCTGGCATCTGGAATCCTGAATATAACATTTATTTTCATCAAACAAAACAGACAATTTACTATCTCTAGCTAACTTGTGTACAGACATCAAGCTCACACAATAATCAGGAATAAGAAATACACCAAACAGAGTTACATTATCAGCTATCTTAACATCACCAATTTTAGTAACTTTGGCACTAGTGCCATTAGGATGTTTAACTTCAAGGTCATAACTAGAAACATCAACACAGTTAAACATCTCTGTTTCATTGCTTGTCATGTGTTGGTTGGCACCAGAGTCACTGATCCAACCTTTTCTTAAAAACTCTTTAGTAAAACTAGAACAACATGACAAGTTCTTTAAAACCTTTTAAGATTTATAAGACTAGACATATTAGAAAAACCTGAAAAGCCAGAAATGTTCACATTCTTACCTCCAGCATTGGAGTGCTGTGAATCATTTCCACTCTTCTCACTTATTAGATTTAGAATTTTTGAAATCTGTTCAGAAGAAAAAGGAACACCAGAAGTAGAACAAGAAGCAGGAACAGATTGAACATTATTGTTAACAGAATTTGCCATATTAGCCCTAGCATTTTGACCACTAGGTTTCTTTTTATACCCAGGAGGATATCCTACCACTCATAACATCTATCAACAGTATGTCCAATCATATTACAGTGAGAACACTTCAAGTTGGGATTAGGACCTCTATTTGGTTTTCTTTTATTATCAAAACTCTGATTAGTTTTAGAAACAAAAGACACATTAGTAGGTTTTGATAACCCACTAGAACTTCTATGTGATTCCTCCCTAGATACTATTGCAAAAGCATTTTTTAAAGTAGGGACAGGATCACTAGTTAACAGATTGGTCCTAACAGGTTGATAGATATCATCAAGTCCCATCAAGAACTGCATAAGTTTTATTAATGAATTAAAGTCATTAAACTCTTTAGCAGCTTGACAGTACAACTAGGTAACTGAACAATAGCATCAAATTGTTTCCACATAGTATTCAACTTGTGATAGTACTCTGCTACAGTACTACCACTCTGTCTAACAGAGTTGATCTTCTGATACAAATTGAAAACAACAGAACCATCAACTCTGTCATAAGTCTCCTTTAAGTCAACCCAAACTTCTTTGGCCAACCTAGAGAAGACTTGTCCTAGATAGAGTTCCTCACTAACAGAATTAAGCAACCAAGACAACACCACAGAATTACATCTATCCCATTGCTTAGCAAGAACATCATCAGTAGTAGATTTTACACATGTACCATCTATGAAACCTATTTTGTTTTTAGTTTCAAGTGCAAGTTTCATAGCATTACTCCAAACAGAATAGTTTTCAGTTCCTTTCAGTTTAACACTCACAATGGTCAAACTAGATGTATCACTAGGGTGCAGATATAATGGGTCTCCTATATCCAATTTACTTATGAGAGTTTCAGGTGGAGGACCTCCACCTCCTCCTCCCACATCAACAACAACATTATCACCCATCACAGATACTCAATGCAAACAAACAAAGACAAGCAAGGTTAATCAACAACTAACCAAGACAAACAAGAACAATCAGAAAAGATCAATACAAGATCCTAGAGAGCGAAGCTGTGTAGGTGTTCAGATCATGGGTTCATCACTCATTGGTGCCCACGCAGATCCTTACACAGGAGCTCTTTATTAACTAAATATAGATATCTATATATGTAAACCAAAGAATTAAAACAGATAAACAACCAGACAAGCAAATATCAATCCAAGACACAACCAAGTACTTTGAGCCAATACCGGTCCCCCTAACCCGGTCAGTGCTCCTAGACTCAACAGAAAAGTAAACAGAAACGAATGGAACAATCTCACCAGAACTCGTAGTCTGTAACCTTCACTTAGGGTTACAAGACCAGAGAGCAATCAGCACAAAATTCCAGCCCCACTTCCACGTACCAGAACCACGATCCAAAGCTTCCAGCCAACAATGGTTGACAGTGAAAACCCTAGATCTACAAATAATACCAAATACAAGAAATAGACCAGATCTACTCAGATCAGATCTATTATACAAAGATATTAGGTCAAGATCTATTTAACAGATCAAAACCTGATGAACAAGAATTAAGGTCAAGATCTATACAGAGATCAAAACCCTAATAAGGAAAAAAACCACAATACACAGCGGAAGACAAGATAAGAACTCAGTATCAAGAGCCTATAGCTCTGATACCATGTAGAAAAATAGGGTTTGATAACAAACAAAGAAACTGAACAACACAACGATAACAAACACACCACAACAGAAGAGATAGCGACAAAACATGACAAAAAATATTATTAAGCCAACCCAAAACGTACCCCCAAATACCCAGAACTTGTAACCTAATACAAGCTCAAGAACAATACAACGTCTGAGATTCGTCTGATAACAGATCAGATGAATCTCTGATAATAAGAAACGAAATACAGAACAAATAAGGAGAAATCCTTACAACCAGAATACAAACCCTAAAGACGATCAAGAGAAAGGTGTAAGTGTGTGAAACGAGTTGTGTGTCAAGAATGAAAAAATATCTGGTGCCTTCTATTTATACACGAACCCTAACACACAGCTGGGCTTCTCAACGTACTGGGCCATACTTGGATCAGGCTTATCTTGAACTGGGCTCAACCACTTGAACATGTTAGACTCCAAATATTTAAACCTGTCACTTACAAAACACTCAAGCCCAATATTAGAAAACTAAAAATAAATTGTAATAATATTTGAATGAAAACAATTTTACTTATATATTTTTAACACCCTTATATCCGGTACAACAGGAAAACCTAAACCGTTTACAAATCATTAAGGAATGTGAATATGAGGAATTAAAGGAATTGAATGTGAATGTGAATTGGTATTCAATCACCAAACCGTAGGTTTCAAGAACCAAATTAATTAATTCATTTAATTGGCATTTATCAAGAGGCTCATTGTTTTGAGGTTTAACATGAAGAACCTGAGAACAGTTTCATTCCTAGTCTTTCTACAATGGCTGCATAATTGATTATACATTTGCCTTTAAAACTTGTATACCATGGGCATAATGGGTAGAAAATGGATAAAAGTAGTGATTTATAACTATGACCTTTGGGGTGCCATCTTAAACTTGAGGTGAAATGACAACTCTATCCGTCGAGTTTCTTTAATATAGTAATATAGATTAAAAAAAAATCTAAGCTGTACCTTAAAACTAGACAATCTTTCACATTTTTTGTTAAATAAGAAAAAAAGTTGTGACAAAACGATCACAACTCAACTCTCAATGGAGTAAGGACGAGAAAATGATATTTGGTATTGAAACCGAACCGATATTACTTTTTTCGGTTTCCAATGCTGCTTGCATGAGTTCAATCAGAGTCCCTTAAATCCCTTCCTATGACATTCTATTTTTCTTTCACTGTCTAACATACAAAATATAGTTAGACCCTATCTACCTTATGATCATTATTGGGGATTTCAGTTAAACATGTTTACATTAACTGAAAACTATGCACGATATGAAAACATCAAACTAAGGGGGCGGGGCGTTACCAGAATTGGTCACGGGTACCCCACTACCAGCATGGTAACACCACCACCACCCGTGCTGGTAGGGGGTCCCGTGAACCAAATACGGGTTCCATCTAACGGGCTGGTAATAAGCCACAATTATTGCAACGTCACTTTTTATAATATATTTTATTACTTTTTGACCGTTTGAATTTATTTAATATGAAACGGTAATATTTTTTTTGACCGTTATTTTTGAAATGATATAAATTGTGCACGGTTTAAATAAAAAAAACACAATCTACATTAACCAAACTACTTTAAAACACAAACAAAACAAATAGATCCAAAGAAAACAAAGAGTATTTCAAGAGGTGCGAGAGAGACAAACCAAACCAAACTCACATTCACTTATATATATTAGTACACCAAAAGACACATAACCAAAGAAACAAACATGAAGACAGAAGCGATTGAATAAGGACGCATTGCAAGTTTGCAACATCACCATCATGACACTGATGGCTACAGGGAGAGGCAAAGAAAAAGTGTGAAGTTTCTTTTTCTTCGTTGGCAACTCAAAGATTATTATTATTATTATTATTATTATTATTATTATTATTATTATTATTATTATTATTATTATTATTATTATAAAACGAATTTGTTTCCTTTGTTTTATTATTATTATTTTATTATTATGTGTGAAAATAATGGGTAGTGGGGTAAAGAATCAGTAGAGTGCTGCCTACAAAAAAATGTTTTAGTGAAGGAAATCAGTGAAGTGAAACATATTTAGTTGAGCGCCCCTTGAGGCCTAACACATACCATGACAATAATGTAATACTAAACAACTAATGTGCAATAAGCCGCATGCAAATGCACGTATGGAACAGGAACATGTTATAAAATTTAAAACTTAACTCTTTATAAGTATTTGTTTTTTTCAAAAAGGTAAACGATATGTTTAAAGTGTGAAAGAAATAGGTCACGTTAGAGCCACTCTTATCACTTGTGTGGCCTTACGTATACGGACTAATCTTTTCAATTGCAGATAAATAAAATGAAAGTAAAGATGTAATAACCCGAAATCGTTATGGTCAAAACTTGTTTTGACCTGTTACTCCATCCAACTCATAGGTCATGTTAGTCTTCTTTTTTTTTTTTTTTTTTTTTTTTTTTTTTTTTTTTTTTTTTTTGAAAGATAGATTTCATAAACAAAACAAACACGACGGCGCAGGCCTCAGAATAAGGACCACACACGCCGAAATTACATCATATACAACGGGTTTTTTAACCCACTCAACCCAATCAATCCTATCATGCCTAGATCTATACTTTAACCAAATAAACGTTAGTTTCTTGATCGAAGCAATTATATCCGGCACCTTAGGCTCACCATTTTGGAAGACGACCTTGTTCCGTTCTTTCCATAAGGCCCAGCTAGTAACCCAAAGAATCCCTCCAATAATCTTTTTCCTTTTCGATGCTACTGTTCCTTGCAATAGGCCATTTAAACACCGCTTCCAGGTCCGCAAACTCAGCAGCATTGAGGTTGCACCATTTCCAAACACCCAACCAAACCCCAGTAGCGATAAAACAGCTGAACAAAACATGATTTATCTCCTCATCTGCAGCATTACACATCGGACAAGAAGAGCTAGGGAGGTCGATTTTCCTTCTGATCAGCTCTATACGCGTCGGAATTCTACCTTTCTCCATTCTCCACGCAGCTAAGTTCACCTTAAGCGGAACCCACTTGAACCAACGGAACGAACTACTAGACCCATCTCCAGATTGTTGCTGCAGAAGCTGCTTAACCACTGCCACTGAGAAATCCACCGCCGGATTGTTGTTCCATATCCACTTATCGTCTCTATTTTCCATCCGAATCTGAGACAGCATGTACTGGACGTCTTGAACCTCAGATAAGCCTTCGACCGAGTACACATTCGACGACCAATCTGCAGCCATCTCATAATGATACCCATTGAACACGATCCGAGAGCTAACTGAGCACTCTTTATCCTTTTCCACCGCATATAACATCGGCCATCTGATCAAAAGAGGTGTCTCACCGAACCAAACATCCTTCCAAAAGCTAATCCGGTGCCCGTTCCCCAACCTACACGAAATGAAACTGGATAGAGGCTGGCCATTTAAACGGAAGTTCTCCAACAAATTCACTATCGCCTTCCAGACCCCCGGGAGCGACCTTTTGATCGGAAGAAACGACCACTTGTTCCGCCCACCATGGATACTAATTATCATATTCCTCCATAACCCTTCATACTTGGATTTGAATCTCCATGCCCATTTGACCAGAAGCGCCACATTAACGTCGCGCAATCTAGCAATTCCCAGCCCCCCTGATTTTTAGACTTAGTTACCACTTCCCAAGCTACCCAATGCATACCTCTAGTCGCTTTATTCCCATTCCAAAGAAATCTTTTCATGACTCTCTCCATTTCAGCCACAACCTCCAAAGGCGCTTTAAAAAGAGAAAAGTAGTACACCGGAAGACTCGCAAGGACCGATTTAATCAAAGTCACCCTTCCACCCATAGAAAGCAGGTTCGCCTTCCAGGAAGAAAGGCGATTCTTCACCGTATCTATCACCGAACCCCAATGCGCCTTCTTGTTCATGTTGGCCCCTATTTTTATACCAAGGTAGGTAAACGGTAACTCACCTATCTTGCATCCCAACTTACTAGCCATATATCCCACTTCAACAGAAGACACCCCCATACCAAAAAATGTGCGATTTTTGAGCATTTATCTTGAGACCCGAAATCAAGTTAAAGATCCGCAGCAGCCTCTTCATCATGGTAATATTACTATGCGACCAAGAACCCAACAACAACGCGTCGTCCGCGTACAACATGTGTGAAATAATTGGTCCTCCCTATTAACTTTGATCCCCTCTATATCACCCAACAAACAAGCCCTGGTAACTAGATTCGCCAATCCCTCCATCACAATAATAAACAAGAAAGGGACAACGGGTCGCCCTGTCTAAGCCCTTTTTGACAGTCAAATTCAAACGTAGGCGACCCATTGACTAACACCGCGGACCGGGCCGAAGACACAATACCTCTAATCCAAGAACACCATTTCTCCGGGAAACCCATCTGAGCCATAATAGACACTAAAAACTCCCAATTCACATGTCATACGCCTTCTCAAAGTCAATCTTAAGAAAAAACGCCTTCTTATTTGATTTCTTCAACCACCCAATCAACTCGTTAAGAACAAGGGGGCCATCCAAAATAAACCGATCCTTGAGGAAAGCGGATTGGGAATCGGATATCACATCACCCATAACCATTTTGATCCTAGCCGCTATAACCTTGGAAATAACTTTATTAATAATCCCCACAAGATTAATAGGACGGTAATCTTTTAAACCTGTTGGCGCTTTATTTTTTGCTATAAGCGTAATGTAAGAAAGGCTGCATTCCTTGTTAATCTGACCCGAATCGTAAAATTCTTCAAGAAGCCGAAGGAAATCTTCCTCCATCAAGGTCCAAAAGTGTTTAATAAAGTGAAAATTAAACCCGTCTGGACCAGGGGCTTTATCCGAACTACAATCCCAAACCGCTGCTTTCACCTCTTCCTTAGAAAACGGAGCGACAAGGTTTGCCTTCTTATCACCAGGAACCTGCTTCAAATTATCAAAATTACACATCGGCCTCGAACCCTCAGTCTCACGAAAGAGATCTCTAAAAAAACGGGAGAACTTCTCGTTTGACTAGCGAAGGTTTAGAAACCCACACCCCATATACCAAGACCCCCGGATGTCATTTGCCACTTCCTCCCATTGATACATCTATGAAAAAAGGCCGAATTTTCGTCACCCAGAGACGCCCACGTGGCCCTCGATTTCTGCTTAAGATCTTTGTTTTTCAAGAAAAGTAACCTTTCCGCCTCTTTCTTACTCTCCTCCCAAACCCACTGCTCATCTTCCTCTAAATCCCGATACTCCATAATCTTCTCAAGGTCAGCGATATCAATGTTAACCCGCTCTAAATCAGCCCCTTCTTTTTTCGAAACCGAATCCCACCATTGTTTCAGCGCCATTTTCACCGCCATAAACTTTCTAGACAGCACAATGTCAGCCAAGCCAGCACACACCACAGAATTCCACGCACTACGAACAATATCATCACACCCTTCCCGGTCCAGCCACGAATTAAACCACTTGAACGGTTTGACCCCGAAGTTCAAGTGATTAACTGTAAGAAGCAAAGGCCTGTGATCGGACAATTCCCTTGGCAGCGCTCTAAGACAAGCACCATGCCACTTATTGAAAAAATCTTGGCACACCAACATCCGGTCAATTTTGCTCATCTTTACGTCCTTTGCCTTTACCTGCCAAGAAAGTGAAACTACTACCCTGCATAGTAAACTCTTGTAAACAGACATCATCAATAAAATCGTTAAATTCACGGGCAGCCCTGATGTTAAATTTGGAATTTTTTCTTTCAAAGTCCCATCTCACCGAGTTAAAATCGCCAATAAGAATCCACCTGCCCGACAACCCTCGCATAACATTAGTCAACCGCTTCCACAAATCACCTTTTTCCCCCACTTTCTGCGGGGCATAAACATTCACCACATTAAGGATAGACCCATCTTCTAACAGAGAACCGCTCGTAACAATAAAATTATTATCCAGAATGGAATTGATTTTTTTAAATTTTCTAGGGTTCCAAATACTGACTAAACCCCCAGATTTCCCCCTGGCAGCCACAATATCAACCTCATAATCCTTATTCCCCCAAATCGCAGGGGCGAAAAAGCCTAGACGGATCCGAAACACGAGTTTCTTGAAGACCCAAAAAATCAACTTTGTGTTTAGAAACCAAACCTTTACACCAAGGAGCCTTCCCAACCGCTCCCACCCCTCTAATGTTCAAAGAAAGAAAGTTCATCGCTTACCGATTGTAATCCTTCACCTTCAATGGTATGGGACACCAACCGATCAAAGTCTTGTAAATCAACACCCAGACGATCACCGAATTTTTTTGTCGCATCCACCTCCGATTCCAACTCTCCGATTCTGACGACGATAGAGAATGAGAGTCATCCTCATCGTTCTGTTCTATGTTGGCATTCTTCTCAGCTTCCCCTTCAATATCATCTAGCAGAGCCTGAAAAGAATTAGAGGTCTGGATTGGGCCAACACCCCTTGTTTTAACAACATTGGTGTCCTGGCCCAAAATAAAAAGGATTAAGATTAAAAGGGTCATCATCATCAAGCCCACTATTTTTTGGACCCTTAGTGGGCCTATCATTGCTACTAGAATAACTTCCCCCATTATCGCAGCCCACTTCAACAAATCTTGACTTAGACTTTTTCCTTTTAAGAGTTGTAAACCGATTTAGTCATCCCATTTATTTGGCAATTATTGGCACAATCATTACCATAGTCAACATCAACCCCCTCTTGACCAATGATTGGACTATTACTACCCTCATCATTATTCCCCTTATTCAATCCCACCATGTCCGCATTCTCTCTCCTATCACCATTGATCTCAACATTAAACTCTTCCGCAATCACCTCCCTTTCCATATCCGACTGCATCACGGAGCAACCACCGGTTCCGCGACCGTATCTTCTACCGGACCGTCTTCATTCATCGGAACCCCATTCCAAGCATCGTCTCTATCAGCCACGAACTCCTGAACCCAATCTTTCTCATCTTCCTCAATCCAAACTTTGATCGTTTTCCCCCGCCATTTTAAAAAGATGTTCTCTTTCACTCTCCCACCCTGCTTCATCAGAACCCCGATAGAGAAAACTGACAAATCAATCTCCACCCTATCCAAACACGGCTTAGAGACCACCTCTCCAAAGAAGTTACCAATGTTTTCGAAAGTCCGATCATCAGCCATGCACAACGGCAGACCCACCACCTCAACCATGCAATACGTTCAAAAGCCGTCACTTTCCCCTCCCAAACATCGACAGAAGAGAACAACTCCGGTCTGCCCACAATCTCATCTCTGGCCATCATAGCATGGTCCTTTGTCAGAAAGGATATCAACACCATCAATCCTCCCAAACATCGGACCTCTCCTTCCTGCAAACCCATTTCTCTCAGAAACCGCCTGATATGCTTAAGAATCTCTAGAGAGCTTAGTCTAACGACCAACGATCTCCCATGCAGCGATTCAAAAGCACACAGATTATCTTCAATGACAACCGTTTTTCCTTTGGACTCCCCAGAAAATGCTTCCTTGAAAGACATCACATTCGTGGCGAACTCCTGCTGACTCTTACCACCTTCGTCAGTTTTGCCCTGAGAACGAACTCCACCATTCTTGGGGGGGCCATGAGCACGTTGATTGTTAATTTCACCTTCCTCCAGGACGAATCTTGCAACATTTACTTTAAGCTTATAGTCTCCCAATCGAATTGATGACAGGACTCTCTCCATCTCACGTCGATCTTTAACATCCAAGAGGGAGACAAAAGCAAAGCGTTTCCCTTCCCTATCCCTTTCCTTGCTACATAAATATCGAAGATCAACCCAAAGTTCCTAACTTCTTTAGCCAAATCTGCTCCACTACATCTATCCGGAATATTAGACACGTAAAACTTCGTTAATCTTGCCGATATCTCCACCGGAATAGGTTTCCGGCGAGAGCCCATAGAGAGAGTTTTTGGATTACCCGTAACGGTCATGTTAGTCTTAATTTTAGAGTTATTTGAAGTATCATTTAATTTAATTTAAATACATATGTATTTTGTTAAGCCGGTTAAGGTCACATGTATAGAACCCATAAAAGTTTCGCATTGGTTCAGGTCAACATATGTGAGTTAACCTAAATTATGTTTCAGGTCAACATAATCCAATTAGTTTTGACACTTTCTAAAACTACCATTTTGACCTTTTAGATCTTACTAAGTCTAGTTTGATCAAGTGATATCGATTGTCGACAAACGGATTGCGAGATACGGATCAAACTAGTAAAACTATTTGTATTTCTAACGTCTAAAACGGAATAGGGCCTTGTGTGATAACTTTCGACTTAAAATCCTTATATGGGAGTCTAGGGGTAATTATTTTATCCATAGTTTGGATATATTCTTGTATAACTGAAATCAAATTTTGACTTAATTATTTGCTCTTAGTCTGTGGCTCATAGGCCATATTGGGCTACATGAACTGATTAAAAATCTCAAGCTTCACTTATGGGCTTTTGAAGCCCATTCCGCTCCAAGTCTATCGTTTTATTTGGGGTTAGATAATCACGTTTCGTAGTATTGATGAAGGTTTAATATTACTTGAATGGTTTAACCAATTCAAAGAAAACTTAAGAAATTCAATTTACAGAATAAGTTAATAAAGTTGGAAGTCTATAAATAAAAAAAACCAAAATGTAAACCAAGTCTTGCAATTTCGTTAACTTGAAATACAAGTTTTATATTTTCTTGATTATATTACTTTTCAAAATTATAAACCAAAGTCTATATTTTCCGATTCTCAGTTTCTTTATTCTTTTAATATAATTTTGAAATTAATAATAAAATACACATTTTTTGTGTTATTTTTTAGATTGACAAATTCTCGTGGTAATTAAATAATATGTTTTTTTGGATTACTAGCCAAGTCAAACTATATATACTTTTATTTCCCATAACTTATAGACAACTTATGGGATTATGATATCTACATATACATATAATGATTTACTAATAACACTTGCAAAAAGTTAAAATACGTTGAAAATTGAATAACTCAAGTCTTATTGTATGAGTTCTAGAGTTATGAACACAGTCTCCTACATTGTTTAGTGGAAGTATTCTAATATTTGTTTATTTCTTGGACCATTTCTAATACTAAAAATCTTTACCATTGGGGAACCTATAAATACAACATAAGACCATAATCATAATACAACACAAAAAATTTTGCACTAAAAAACCTTTTGGATGCTAATTATGGAAAAGATGAACATCATAAGCTTTTTACTGTTTTTTGTTTTTATCATTCTTTCTTTATCCAGTGCATCTTCAGACTCGGGTTTGTCATCAAGTTATTATGATCGAGTTTGCCCTGAAGCACTCCCGACTATCAAACGTGTGGTGGAGGATGCATTGGCACAAGAACGCCGAATGGGCGCTTCCCTGCTACGTCTTCATTTTCATGATTGCTTTGTTAACGTAAGTAACTACTTCCTTACCAATTTATATTTGAGATTCCACATTCCCAATTCATGATGCTTGTAAACTAATAAACCGATATGATTGTCAAAATCATGGTCTAGTTAAATCTTATACATACATAAATTCTAGAAAACCATATAGAACAAGTCACTTAAGGATTAAAATGTTCAACTTGTTACCTTAATAGAAATAAGTTGTTGCAAAAAGGAAGTGTACAGCAATTATCATATTACAACCGAAAGTGTTGGTTTTAATTTTTGTCTTCGTTTTTTATATCCTGTATAGGGATGCGATGCTTCCATTCTTTTGGATCAAACGGAAACAATAGATAGTGAGAAAAATGTTGGCCCCAACGCAAATTCCGCTAGAGGATTTGAGGTCATCGACAAAATCAAGGATGAGGTCGACAAAGTTTGCGGTCGCCATGTGGTGTCTTGTGCTGACATCTTAGCTGTTGCTTCTCGCGATTCTGTTGTTGGGGTAAGTAAAGCACATATTTAGAGATATTAAAAAAATGTATGATAATGTGCTTTTTACCATAAAACTAAAACTTCTATCGTTTGCAGCTTGGTGGCCCATCATGGAAAGTCAAGCTCGGAAGAAGAGACTCAACCACGGCTAGCCGGGCCGCAGCTAACACTAACATCCCGGCACCATCCATGGACTTACCCGCCCTAATAAAAAACTTTAAAGACCAAGGGCTAGATGAGGAGGACTTAGTTGTGCTTTCAGGTGCACACACTCTAGGCTTTGCTCAATGTCGAACCTTTAGGACTCGTATTTACAGTGATACCAACATAGATCCAGCCTTTGCGAGTCATCTTCGAACCATTTGTCCACAAGTTGGGGGCGACTCAACACTCGCACCACTTAACCGACACCAAGCTCATTTGACGTTAAATACTTCACTAATGTGGTGAGTAAAAAAGGGCTTTTGAACTCTGATCAAGCATTGTTTAGTGCTGGCAAAACCGCTGAGCTTGTTTCGAAATACAGTGGGAACCATGAAGAGTTTTGGGAGGATTTTGCAGAGTCTATGATCAAAATGGGTGATATAAAACCATTAACAGGGAATAGAGGTGAAGTTCGCAACAACTGCAGGAAGGTTAATTCATAATATTAAGAGTTGGGAATAGGTTAAATTGTTTCATGATAATCTTATTATGTTATTAGCTTTCGAGTATTGTTTCACTATGTTGATTTTTTTTTTAAATTGTAGTATTCTCTATTCTTTTAAATAGTTTACATGTTTCTTTTATTTGTTTTCACTAATTACTATTTTGATTTATGATCAATATAGTGGTTATACTATTTACTAACGAGAAGTTAAAGGTGGATAAACTACACAGTGTCTACGCACAGAAAGGGGAGCACCCTGTTTCTTTATCTAGTTTTAACTTGATTGGTGTACTTAAACAAAAAAGATTAGATCTAATTGGCATCGATGAATTGAGATTACTTCTTCTTCTCTTAATGTTCTTCTACTCTTTATCGATCGGATCGATAAGCTTGATTACCAGTTCAATTTTTATCGTAACAATAGCGGCTTGAAGATTAATCAAAAATCATAAATCGTGAACTAAAACCTAACATATTGCTCTAAACAAGTTTCCCTTCTAATAAATGATGAATTTCAAATGAAGTTGCAATTAGGGATACAGAACATGTATGTTATCAACAGTACTATCATACTTTACAATTAGAAAATGTAGCATGTCTCCTACATAACTTTATAATATCATATCACTTGAAATCAAAGATCCAAACACTCCTATGTAGGGAAAAAAGTCAAAAGACTTTACGTTTGATACAATTTGCCTCATAATATGTAATCAACATCCATTGCCTTATCCTTTTTAGCAATTTTGCTACACCATGGCTTTATTGTCTTGTCATGAGAAGGATTTGAAATACTTTGTCCATCTGCAAAATGGATGATACCGACAAACTCAGTTCCATAGATAGCCAAACGACAATGGGGTACATGTGAAAACATGTTCACTTTGTAAATTCGGTTTGGGTCGGATCATGTTGACCTAAAAATTTTCAGACTTTTGTTTACACAAATTTTCAAACTTTTGTATGCGCATTTGATCCAAAATTTTTGACTTTTACATGAACACAACATCTTCAACATAATAATATATAACTTTGTTCAGTACTTCAGTAACATGGATAACAATAACCAACCGTTTAACATTGTTAGCAAACAACAAACGTATTACATTTTAAGAACTTCATTTTGACACCATAACTAATCAAATCGATTTAGTTCATACAAACTAGAAGGAAGCAATACACTAAAACAAACCAAAACATTTTGACATAAACTGGTGTCGCGGTTTGCTTAATCACATTCGAAGCAAACCACACAAACCCGAAAATGTTTGAAGACCAGTATGAAGCAAATCAGAAAATACCTTGCTTGAACCAAACCAAAATTAACCATTTATGTAATCGTATATTTTCATATTTCATATCTCCATTTCATGTATTTACACCTACATTTCATGTACTTTTAAACCAATATTTTAGCTAAATTTTGGCGTTAATTATTAACCAAAATTTACTGAAACAACCTTAACACCGTCAGTCTAACAAAATAAGCCAAACTAATTAACTGGTTGGTTAATAATATCAATTAACTAATGACTTTAATTTCGGTCCAGGCTAATAATCAAACTATACTGAAGCGATACATGCCATTAGAAGTGCATGTGTTCCTGCTGCATCGCTCGGGAACCCTTCTAGTCACAATTAATATATGAATTTAATGAGTATGATTACATGTTTATATATAAAAAAAATAAAATTGTAACTCAGGTCATGTAATTTCAATATTAAAGCTATAAATTGTATGTTAACATGTGCAACTTCATAATACAATCTATAGTAGTTATAAATAGGTAATATAACCAAGAAGTAAATAAAATTATTTTAAATATGTAATACCACGACCAAGAAGTATGCTTAAATTTTGGGTTATCAACCAAGTCAGTGCAATTTCGTCGGCTTGATATTTTCTTGATTATATTACTTTTCAATTTATAAACCAAAGTCCATGTTTACCAAATCTCAATTTGTTTATCTTTTATATCATTTTGAAATTATTAAGCAAAATATGAAAATACACATGTTGTGCATGTATTGTTTTAATATTGACAAATTCTCCTGGTAATTAAACAATATGGTTTTTGGATTACTAGCCAAGTCAAACTATATACACTTTTATTTTCTGCATGTTATTGACAACTTATGTGATTATGACATCTACCTATTGAGTTACAATAACACAAAAACATTAAATTATGATTTGAAAATTGAACAACTCAAAAGTTTATGGTATGAACATTAAAATTTGAAAAACTCAAATCTTATGGTTTGGGTTCTAGAATTATGAACCAAGTCTCCTACATTGTTTATTGCAAGTATACTGATACCAAACATATGTAGTTTTTTCTTTGAACATTTCTAAACTAACCATCCTTTACATTTGTGTTCCTTATAAATACTAACGTAAAAACTTAACAACATAATACAATTCACAACATAACACAACTCAAAGACTTTGTACTAAGAAAACATACTTCTAGTTGGCATTATGGAGAAGATGAACACCATAAGCTTATTATCTCTCATTGTTTTTTATTCTTTTTTCTATTGCCACTGCATCTTCAGACTCGGGTTTGTCACCAAGTTATTATGATCGAGTGTGCCCTGAAGCTCTCCCGACCATTAAACGTGTGGTGGAGGATGCATTGGCGCAAGAACGCCGCATGGGTGCTTCTCTATTACGTCTTCACTTTCATGACTGCTTTGTTAATGTAAGTAACTTATTTCTATCAATTTATATTTGAAATTCCACATTCGTTATTCATAAAGCTTGGCAGTTTATTGCAAAGCTATATTTTCGCCATGGAAATGCCTCGTTTGTGATAATACATCCACATCACATATCCTAGGAAACGACTTTAAAATTTTGAACCTTTGATTTTTCATAAGTATAGAAATATTTCTTGTTTATAACTATGATCGATGCATTGGAAACTTAAGAACAGGGCGTTGTAAAATGAAGTGTTATCTTGTACAAATGTAGCATTTAGAGAGTGGAAAGTAATGGTTGTTTTTTGAGCTAATTTTCTATATCATTTAGGGATGTGATGCTTCCATTCTTTTGGATCAAACGGAAACAATAGATAGTGAGAAAAATGCAGGCCCAAACGCAAATTCAGCTAGAGGATTTGAGGTTATCGACAAAATCAAGGATGAGGTTGACAAAGTTTGCGGTCGCCCTGTAGTGTCTTGTGCTGACATCTTAGCTGTTGCTGCTCGTGATTCTGTTGTTGGGGTAAGTAAAACATATTCAATGAATTTCTAATAGTTCAATTGGGGTATGCCTATGTGGTACTCTTCGTATGCATGTTTTCATAAAAAAAGTGTATGATAATGCATTTTTTGATAGTAAATCTAAAACTTCTATGGTTTGCAGCTTGGTGGCCCATCATGGAAAGTCAAGCTAGGAAGGAGAGACTCAACCACGGCTAGTCGGGCCGCAGCTAACGCTAACATACCGGCACCATCCATGGACTTACCCGCACTAATAAAGAACTTTGAGAACCAAGGGCTGGATGAAGAGGACTTAGTTGTGCTTTCAGGTGCACACACCCTAGGCTTTGCTCAATGTCGAACCTTTAGGCCTCGTATTACAGTGATACCAACATAGATCCAGCCTTTGCAAGCCATCTTCAGACCATTTGTCCACAAGTTGGGGGGTGATTCAACACTCGCACCACTTGACCCGACACCAAACTCATTTGACGTTAAATACTTCACTAATTTGGTGAGTAAAAAGGGGCTTTTGAACTCTGATCAAGCATTGTTTAGTGGTGGCGAAACCGCTGAGCTTGTTTCGAAATACAGTGGGAACCATGAAGAGTTTTGGGAGGATTTCGCAGAGTCTATGATCAAAATGGGTGATATAAAGCCATTAACAGGGAATAGAGGTGAAATTCGCAACACTTGCAGGAAAGTTAATTCTCAATATTAAGAGCTTATCGAGTGCGTTAAATTGTTTCATGTTAATCTAAGTATATTATGAGTTTTTAGGCATTGTTTCTTTTATTGTCGCAACTACGTCGAATTCTTTCAAATTGTAGTATCGTTTCGTTCTTTTATTTTCAAATTAAAATCGATTGTAAGTTACTATAAAAGCATCATTAAGATTCGTTCTTTCTATATTTCGGTTAAGATTACGTTTTTTTTTACTTTAACTTTCATTCAAAACAAAGGCAAGGTCCATAAAACAGGTTCGACAAACCCCACAAGCCACAATTACATCATACATATTGGATATTTACACCACTTCTTCCACATGAGGTTTTTATTACTAGACATGTACTTCAACCATGAAAACGCCAATGACTTCACATCCGCCATGATATCTACAATCTTAAAACTTGTACTTTTAAATATCTTGGAGTTCCTCGCTTTCCAAATGCACCAAAAAGTGCAAATCACTATCCCACGGAAAACCATTTTACTTTTTTTTAACCGTTTTATGCAACTCCATCAAGTCCCGGAATGAGAATGCAAATATAGGAGGAAGATTGCACCACTTGCTCACATTAGCCCATATATCCGACGCTGCCTAACATGATATAAAAAGATGATTCACCGTCTCTTCATCTGTTTTGCAAGAGAACACGTATTTGACCGAACCTAAATGTTCCTTCTCACAAGCACTGATGAGGTGGGCAATCTATATAGCTCCGATCTCCAAGAAAAAAAATATTATATCAATAATAGCAACTCATTTTATACAACACATGATCCTGCTTAAATATTTATTGATATTTTTTTTATTTATATGATTTTAGAATACTCATACTTAAATATTTAAATAGAAAATGGGATTAAGCAACATCTTTTTTTATAAGCGAAGCTGCTTAGCAAATCAAGCTTTTGTTACTAGTTTTTACATTATATACATATAATCGAAGTAACTCATGAATAGTGCCCTCTTTTTTCAGATTATATAATAATTATTATGGTTTTTGAGAAGATGAATCAATAACAACCAAAGTCATATTGTGTAGCATGAGGGAAAAAGACCCACTCCCGCCTTGCAGCGTGGGGGAAAAATCTAGTTATGACTAATACTAGTTTATTATTACTAATTTTGTGGCATTTTGCTCTTATCGTAATCTTAACATCATTTTGAACTTATTACAAAGGATTTTCTAATACAAACGATGCATGATTCAACAGTTGCACAAACTTTCAGAGACTTAATTTAGTTTTTACTCGCTTCTTTTCTTCCTCTCCCTCTCTGTCCCCCTCCCCAAATCCCTCTGTCCCCTTCTCCCTCTGCTTTTTTAACAACTTTCCTTTGATGCACCTGTGATTTCTACCTCATTACCGTAGACGAAACTTACTTGAGCTTAAAAGTGTAAGTTTATCCCATTACTTTTGAATAATCTAGTCTTTTTAGTTGGCCCTTCAAATCCAAAAGCCTCAGCTAAACATATATTTTCGCCCCCCTTCCAAATTTAAATGTTTAAGTTCCGTCACTTCTCATTAGAAAGATGTTATGGCGATTACTACCAATATTAGTGATGACTTCTAGGGATTAGCATTTCAGTATCGAGTACCGAAAATACCGGTACCAGTCCATTTTCGATACCAAGTTTTGGCGATTGGTACCAGGTATTTTCGGTATGGTACTGGGTTCGGACTGGTAGTTTACCTTAAATTATCGGTACCATACCGTATCATAGTTGTATATTTTTCGGTATCGGTGCTAACTTTTAGCGATTTTCGGCATCGGTATCTTCGATATGGTAGTAGTAGCGAGCTCATACCTAATTACTTTGAAGCTCAGTGGGGTGTAAAGAGACAATTATTACT
>JAUTDX010005632.1:0-20046 GCA_030844895.1 Ambrosia x helenae
ACCATAATATGCTCAGCCGATTCTTCATCCATTTCACATAAAGGGCATTTAGTATCCGAGATATTAACCTTCCTTCTAACCAAAGCTAAACGAGTCGGGATACAATCTTGTTCCAATCTCCAAAAGAAAATGTTCACTTTCAGCGGCCACCAATGATGATAGAATGATGAAAGATAACAATCTTGAAACACTTTATTAAGAGTTGTAAACATTATTTAGAATGACAATTTTTAAAGCGAAAACTTAATATTAAAGAATATTAAGGATGCCAAGGAACTAATTTAGTAAGTTTGTATCCACATACGAGCAAGTTATGAACTCTAATATATTTGTTAGCCGATTCAACTCGTTTTGTTTTAACAACTGGATTATTCAATAACTTTCGAAAATGTTAACACACATTTTGTTTGCAAAAGAGTATTTTATGGCATTTCCTTTAGATCTTGCATGAAAAATAAAAAAACGTTAAATAACACATTTATTAATAGATTAATAAATTTAGTACCATAAAAAAAAGTTAAATAACTAAATGCAGCAACTACAAATACTTGGTTTATAAAAATGATAAAACATTTTATAGAACTAATACATCCACGTGAAATATTTCCTTTAACTAATGGACCCGTTTTCTAGAATCCAACGATATAAAAAAACAGCATTCCCATGCCAAGAGAAATACATAAAAAATGGCTACTTATTTAATTTGAAGTACAACTAGAATGCTATGTCGCGCGTTACGGTGAAGTTATTGTGTCAAGCTAAAGCATGGTTAAACAACAATGATGTTGTAACGAAGTGAACCAAAACCCAAACACGGCAAGATTACCCTGTAGAAAGGTAAAAATTAAAAGAAGCGACTCTAATCCAACCATTTGATTTACAACCTGAAAGTTAAGAATGATAGAATGATGAAAGCAATTCGTTAAAACCATGTGAGTGAATAAAGCCACAAATAGTAAAATTAGCGTCCCGGGTTGTCATAAAGAAGGCAAAAAAATTGTTGAAGCTACTAAGCGTTTGTAACTCAAAAAAACAAACAATGTTATCATTTTCAAATGTCAATATACGGACTTCATTTGTTTTAAATATTCAATAACTTAAAAGAGTTATGTACCCCTATAAAAGACTTAAAAAGTATAGCAATTACCAATACACAGATTCTTTGTGGTCTATTTAATGTACCATGTGCATTATATATATTAGTGAAAGTCGCTTGAAAAGTTATTTTCCCCTGGTATGAATATAGTTTTGCTTACAAAATTTGTACATTTCATTATTTTACAAAAATAGTGGAGAGTTTAAATGAGAAGAAATTTTCTTGTAAGAAGAAATATAAATCAATAGAAATCTTCCATTTAATAGTTGTATTTAATGCTAAATTAATTTTTAAGTTTTTTGTAACTCTCATAAACTAGTTAAATAAATGAAATCATAATGATTTTTCAAATATATATCTTTAAAGCAAAGATAATTAATAGTGAAGGATAAATTTCGGTATGTGTAGGATAAATGTAGGATGAATTTCTACATGTGTAGGAAAATCTAATGATAATTTCGATATGTGTAGGATAAAAGTATGATAATTTCGATGTGTGTATGATGAATTTTAATATATGTAGGACAAGTTTTTATGTGTGTAAAATAAAATATTTAAAAGTAATTAATTAAATAATTAATGTGAAATGAGTTAAAGTATTTAATAATATTTTCTTCTTTTTCTTCTCAAATGATCATCCTCCTAAAAACATAATTCTATTATATTTAAATAATGAATATAAGTAGTAGTAGTAACACAAAATATGCAGCCCCATGAGACTAATGCATACTAATTTGTAAATGACCCCATCCTTATTTTAGGCTAATAGAATTAATGCATTCATTAAGTTAGAAATAAGTTAAGTTAGACATAAAACTCTGAATTATTAGAGAAGCCACCGATATAAAGAAAGAGAAAATGATCAAAGAATGAAACACTAAAATACTATAAAATCAATAAAGATGTGAGTCATGTGACTTACACCTACTACAGTCTTGTAACTAAATTCATAATAAACCAAATTAGTCATTTATGAAGAAAAAAAAAAAGCAATATAAACACAAAGCTCATCAAATTTAAAGCTCAAACGACAACGACACCCTAAAAGACTTCAAAACTGAGGCATACATACACATGAACTAAATATATACCTCTCACACTCTTTAGTGACTTCAAGCTAGTGCGTTTAATAGAAGGTCCAAATAAAACCCTTGGACGGACAGACGGACATACCCAAACATGGATCAAAGACACGGTAGATCATGAATCAAAGGTGAAATGAATGGGAATTTTACTCTACGGAAATGAAACAAAAGTCACACAAATTCACAAAAACACGAATTCACCATGTGGCATTATATATACAACCAGTAATAATGTTACGAACTCACGAAGAAATGAATTCACTAAAATGGTAAGAACCTCACACGCCCTCACCACCTAGGTTTCAAGAGACTTTATAAATATCGTTAACATCATGCAACCAAATTCTAAGTTCCAAATTCTTCACATAATTATCACAAATTCAGCCATCCATTATAATGGGTCATTCAATAAGACTGTCCCTTGTGGCTAGAGGTGAGCTATAGCTCTATCCTCTCATATTCTATCATGTCAGCGTCTAGTTGGCATGGTGATAAAGCTGCTGGTCGCTCACTTGATCATGTTGTGGCTAGAGGTGAGCAGCAACTTTATCTAGTTTTTTAAACGTTTAATAAAAAATATAAAAAACATTATATTACTTAAAATTAAAACTTTATAAAAATAATCTATACATATAATAAAAGAAAGCCATTTTAATGACATGGCACTCAAAGAGGCATTCTCCTCATTGAGTGTGCCATGTGTCATCCCATGTGGCATTGAGATGTTTTAAGAAAAAAATAATTTAAAAACAAAATTAGATTTTTCTCTCTTATGTTTCCTCCCATAATTTTTAAACGTTAATATCTTTTATATATGAGATTTTTTAAAGAAAAAATTACACCAAATTAACGAGTGTTTTATTATCTTTCCAACGAGTACCATAGTGCTATATAAAAAAACGGAGAAAAAAAAACGACTATTTTTGTTGGGGTTTTGTTAAAACAGGAAAAAAAAACACAAAGCGTTCAGTAAATCATTAATCATGTATAGGCAAGTCACTAATTATGTTCAAATCAGTAAATATGAATTCTATTTTTTAACGAGTGTTTTATTATCTTTCCAACGAGTACCATAGTGCTATATAAAAAAACGGAGAAAAAAACGACTATTTTTTGTTGGGTTTTGTTAAAACAGGAAAAAAAACACAAAGCGTTCAGGTAAATCATTAATCATATATAGGCAAGTCACTAATTATGTTCAAATCAGTAAATATGAATTCTATTTTCAACATGCGTTAGCATTGGAGTAATACATTGTTTTAGGTTAGATATTAATATTAGAGTCATACATTGTTTAAGGTTAGGCGTTAACATTGGAGATACATTTTTAATTGTTTTAGGTTAGCTGTTACCCGAAGCTTTCATGCATGTAACTGTAAAACGTATCATTCTATTTCATATGTAAAATTAATATGTCATATTTGATTTTTCAACCCCGGGACGTTCCCGGGGTATAATCTAGTGTATCATAAACTAACAAAATATAGTAAAAAAAAAGTAAAAAAATATATATATAAAATAAAAAAGAAAAAGTTTTTTTTTAAACAAAAAGATAAACTTTAATAATATTAATATAATAAAGAAAGATGTTTTCTTCTTCACTACCCACTTCACTTCATCTTCTTCATACCCTGCAACAACAACAGCCCTTCATCTTTTTCACAACATACAAACCCATGTTCATCATCTTCATCCTCCATCTTCTTCAAACACCAAAAATACAGCAAAAATAAAAAAAAAATTAAAACAAACCTAATTTCTCCTCGCGAGCAGACGCGATCCGCTCACGTCTGCTCGCTCGCGCGGTCGTTAACGTGAAGGTGTTGTGGTTCCAGCGATCCACGTGGCTCAGAAACTCATTCACGCCTGCTTGCTCGCGCACACAAACGGACAGTCTAAGATTGAAAGGTATACCAAAAGCAATAAGCAAACCACACAGTGAGTCCAATGTTGATTGCTATACCTATGTTGTTGGTGTCACTTTTCCATTTATACCCCTAACAACCAAAGCTTAAATGTGAATACAACACATGTGTTAGAAAATGGTAAATAAAAAGCCCAGATCATTGATTTGCTTCACATTCGCTTGATGGAACCAACGTTCTCATCTAACTTCTTAATAGAATTGACGAAAACAATACCTTCGCGATGAGGAGCTGGAAGTGACGAACGTGACTGGTAATAGAAACGGAAATTAGGTGTCGGAATGAACGGAAGTTATTATCGCAGAAAGGAATAAAACTACATACCAAAGAAGCCCCTAGAATCAGTTATGTACAACACAACAAAGCCTATATACAACACCACCAAGCACAAAAAACTCATAAAGCATCATGTGCAACACCATAATACATAAACGACTTGTTATTTAATACTATAATAACTTTCAACAAGTCTTTCACGGTTGATTAATAACTTACAGCAAGTATCTTGTTTCACTTGGATGGTATTTATTGGCAGTATTATTATATGTTGAATTTACCGAACAAATAATCAGTTCTAGGAACATCTACTATGTCGGGTTGGCGTATTGAATAATCAATCCTGAACATGACTCGTATTTTTATTCGTGTCAAAATCATCAATCCAACCGTGCTAATTAAGTTGTGCATCCCGAACATGATCTTTTAAACCGATTTATCTAAACGTGTCAAACAGGTTCATGAGGTGACGAGTACAATCCACTTGTAAATGTCTTATTTTAGTTGGTGAGTGGGTTAAACGAGTTAGCAGGTAGACTTGTTTAATTAAACAATTGGCAGAATGACTTGTTTAGTTAAACGAGTTAGACATGACAACCTAAAATCTGAATATTTTTTAGCATGTTTCAGATTGTGTCAGGTATTGGCAACCATAAGACTACTCGGGTCGGTACACAGACGGGGCTCACCCCCGTCCTCCAATATTTGCCCCGTCCCACACCTCTACACCACCCCTAAGCCCCGTC
Source organism: Ambrosia x helenae (assembly GCA_030844895.1). Lineage (NCBI taxonomy): Eukaryota > Viridiplantae > Streptophyta > Magnoliopsida > Asterales > Asteraceae > Ambrosia > Ambrosia x helenae. The sequence goes on from JAUTDX010005632.1 coordinate 5,129, forward strand.
GCAACCCAGCCCCGTCCCCCCCGTTCTCGGCGAGACATAAAGGACGGACTAATCACCATCACCCACCAATGCCTCCACCAATCACGTGCCCCCGTCTCCGATTGCCTACACCGCCCCCATGCCCCGTCTCCATCCCCCCGGTCCCACCTTTTTCCTACGTGGCTTCCCCTTCCCTGCCCCTTCCCTCGTCTGTGTACCGAGTAGTCTAATTTCGATGATGCACATAAACCAAAACTAAGTACAATGGTTTGTGTAAATTAATTGTAATGGTGCGTACAAACTAAATACTATGGGACGTCCATGATTTCTATATCTAATATATAAAATAATTCTGCGATTACAAACACATGCTCAACTCACTAGATCGGTATTTTAAAATTACTTAACGGACTCTTCTAGTAAAATACATCTTCAATTATCATCTGCTTCACACGATCATTTTCCTTTGTAACTTGTAAGGTAATCACCTGTATATGCCACGCAAATCAAATAACATAAATTATCCCAATGAATTGGATAAAATCGGATAGCACTTTAAAGTCAATGGGAAGTAAATTTGAGGGCTCGACTATCATTTTTCTCTCTTATGTAACAAACTAAGGGTATGTTTGGCAATGAGCTTTTAAGAGCTTTTAGGAGCTTCAAGCTTTTAAGAAAAAACTCATAGCCAATAAAAAGTCTTGTTTGGTTGAAGAAGCTAAAAGCTTTTAGGTTGGAGAAAAAGCTCTATAATGAAAAACCACTAGTACTAGCTTTTAAGAAAAAAAACTCTACCAACTACAAGCTTTTAATTAGTAAAAGACACAAATACCCATTTTATTTTAAAAATAAAATAAAAACCTTCTTTACAAACTTTTAATTATGCCCATTTTGGTCATTTTATACATTTTATTAAAAGTTTCAACTACTCTGCCAAACACCAAAATATATTTAAAAAGCTTCCGGCTACCAGTTTCCAGCTAGTTTTGCCAAACATACCTTAACACTATCTATTGTTGTGAATGTGAAAAATTTAAAAAAAAAACGTCATATAGTTGTCACGTTAGCGATGAGTGTTTCATCTTTTACACCCACCAACATGTGTTATGGAGAGATAAAATATAAAATGTGATAATGAGTTGAGGTGACTTTACAGTATGAGGTGGTGTTCCGTGCTCCACCTACAGGCGTGGAAATCTGATGACGCCTTCCAACAATACATATCGTAAGACCAACCGTAGTGGGGTGATGAGGGCTTGATGGCCACCCATAGCGTCGGGAACACCCCCTCCGGGCGCTATGGGTGCGCTATGGTTGTGGCGGTGATATCCATCGCGAGGTGGGGGAGGGCTTGATGGTGATGATGACGCAGGTTGTTATGTATATTTATATATTCAAATAAAATAAAAATAATATTTTAATATCTCTATAAAGCTCCCATCAAGTCCCCCATCCACTACACACCTATTTTATATAAAGTCCCATAAAACCCCTCATCTCACATATTTTAATCCTACAAACCCATCAAGCCTCCGTCAAACCTTCACTACACATGCTGTGATGGCTATTGAATTTCATCAAATTTAAATAATGCTACCATATTTTAAACTACAATCGGGTTATTCTATATTGTCAAAATATCACCACCATACTAAACATGTTTAGTTATTAATATTATATTAAAAAAATATTTATTTTTAACAGATTACTATTGTTAATGAAGTGAGCAATGATTTCCACGTTTTAGTCCTTCCACACCTTACATATGTTTTTTTATCGAAACTTTTTTACATTTATTATTTTATTGCTATTTGTGTATTTGTTTATTAATGTAAGGGGGACATGACGCTACCAGAATTGGTCACGGATACCTCACTACCAGCACGGTAACACCGCCACCACCCATGCTGGTAGTGGTCCCGTGAACCAAATTCTGGTTCCAGTTACCGTGCTGGTTCACGGATGTGGCACAAATTTTCACACAATTTTATTATTTTTTTATTCCTCTCTCTCTATATATAATTATTATTTGTGAAAATAATTGATAGTTGGTAAATAATCAGTGGAGTGCTGCCTTTAAAAAAATGTTTCAGTGAAGGAAATCAGTGAAGTGATGTGACAGTGCAGGATTGGTAGAAATCAGTGAAGTTAAAACACCTTCAGTTGAGCGCCCCTTGTGCCCTAATAATAATTTCATTCTAAACATTTTCTTAGTTTTTCTATATACTAGTGGGTTGCCCGCGCGTTACGGTGGACCACAAAACTTCGGTTGGTGATTTTTAGGGCGTGCACAAGTTGTTATTGCCTCAATTTAGTTTTGAGCCATAACCATAACTTTTGATTAAAGTATTTCAAAAACGATGGGTTTTAATTATTTCAGCTTGGTAAATCGGTTATGAACATTGGGTCCAATCAGTTGTTGACTAATACCCGGAAATTTAACTTGAGATGAAAATTATCATAATATCCTCTAACCTCATGAACCAGTGGAAATTTTGTGAGCGATGTCTTGTTCCAAGCCTTGCTAGAGTTTTGGCTTCTCTTTGCGACAACATGATGCTTGCATGATTTTGGTATTGTTTGTTGAACTGATAGAAATGGAGCACAACATATTAAATGTCATGATTGCAAACCATTTGCGAAGGTGTGGTCATCTATGATGTTACTCTTGCTCAAGTCATTTGGTTTATGTATTAACTGAAACAATATAAGCCAAAGTATAAAGTACTGCTTTTTTATTGTGTTTTTATTTATGACAGACTTTGAAACATCAATAAAAAAAATCCACCCTGAATTTGAAAAGTTAAACACATAGGTGTCATCTTTAAAGTTCCAAATTCAAAATAGATGTTTATAGTTTCGTGCCTTTAAAGTGTGTTTAAAGATTTTGTTATAACGATATTAAGTTTAAACCGTATGCCAAACTTAGTTTATCAAAGCAACCAACATAAAATTTTGGTTGGTTTCACTGATTAATTGACCGAACTAGATAAAGAATGCCTAAAAAAAAAAGCTAAAGTGGATATAGTTAAAACTTAAAAATGACTCTAATTATTACATTGTTAAACATAATCCATTAACATAAATAGTATAACTTAAATAAATAAAAACTGCACTGCAATAAGACACAAATGAGCTTTTACTAAACCATGATTGTACTGTACTGAAGAGACTTTAGATTTTTTTTAACACCACATTTCTAAAAGGTTATAAAGACTGTATAGTAATTAGTAACATGGACACTTAGAGTCATTTTCCGTCTTTCTTAGCTTACCTATTGTTTCGTTTGCAATATGTCTTCTACTAAATAGTAATTAGTAACATACTTAGGAAGTCCGCACATTTTTACATAACAACGTAAATTTAGTTCCAAAATATATTGAGTTAATTGTAGTCTATGCTTTCTCACATCGCGTATGGCGCCACCGTAACGCACGACAGGTAAAAAAAACCGGTACTGTCACAAAATCAAAGTGACTACGGAATAATTAGTTTTTTTTTTCGGACGACGAATAATTAGTTAAAGAGTGAATTTATCTGTTTACTAATAAAACTTCTTATGATTTCGCTTCTTAAAGAGTAAATTGCAATTTTAATCCTTATGAGTTGTGTCATAAACAAGGAGCTCTGGTTGTCGACATTAATTAGGATGGTGGCTAGCACCCACCAATGATGCATTGAATTGAATAAAAAGGTGATGCGGGTGGGTGGGTATTTTGCTATGTTTCTATTATTTCTTTAGTTTCTATTCCTTTTGTTTTGTTTTTTATATTATAAAAAAATAAAGTTGCTTTAATAATAAGTAGAAACTAAGAAAACGAAGTAAAAGAGAAAGAAGAAAGAAAGAAGACTAGAAAACTGAAAATAAATAATATAGGGGATAAAATGAAGAGTTTCAATGACTGGGTTATGGCTATCAACAACACTAGAGGTGACGACTAATTAGGATCGTCTCTGAAACCGAAAAAATTAAGCCTAATGTGAGAATAAAACACGGACCCTTTAAATATAAAATCAACAAGTCACATATAAAAAGTCAATAATAAGTCGATGACTGTTACTTTTTGAGTTCCACTTCGTACCACTTTGTCAGTTTGTAAAGACCTCATTTTGGGTTTTATTATTAATTTTTTTTACCAAACTATTTTTACAAGGAAACATGCTTACATGATGAAATACTATGTAGCCATTTTTACTCTTAGAGAATAATAGAAATTTATTTATGATAAAACATGATATAAGTTTTTTTTTGAACGGCCAACAAATTGGAATCACTCACGGAATACTGGAGTATCATCGTGCCACCAGTGTTGCCACGCGATCATATTCCACCACCAAGTCACCAATTCAGGAGGAAACTCATAATTATGAGAAAACCCCCTTGTGAGATTCGAACCCAGGACCAAATGGCCCTAAGTCTTATCTCACCACCAAGATACCACTAGGCTATAATGCCTTGGGTATTGAAGATCCAAAAAGTGGCCGAACCTGAAGTGCGGTACCAGGTATGGCCGAGGGAACTGGATCTGAACTGTCTTTAACCTGAGCTAAAGCCTGCACAAGTCAACAAACCGTTAGGCTCGTTACAGAAGAGGAGGAGGGCCTCTCTGTAACCACCCTCCGGCGTGAGGATAAGTATTTATTTAGTGAGAGAAAGTAAAGAGAGAAAGTGTGGTACGGAGTGAGAGCATTCGTGTCTTTTTTGTACTTTAATGGGGGTATTTATAGTGGTCAACAAGGCTTTGTACTATACTTCGGACTAGCATTGTACTATCCTTCGTACTGCGTTGACCTACGGCCGAGTACTGTACTTAACCACGGCGGTGGTGCTCTGTTTCGTCCAGAACTTAGTCCGTGCCTTGACACATTGAGCTGCGGTATAATTGCTTATACCTCTTCATGTCTTCCCAAGTCCTTAAGTTACTTGTAACTTGTTGGACTTTAGCACGACTTAGGAGGCACGTGTCTACTAGCCGCGGTATAATTGCTTATACCTCTTCATGCCTTCCCAAGTCCTTAAGTTACTGGTAACTTGTTGGACTTTAGTATGACTAAGAGGCACGTGTCCGTTAGCCGCGGTATAGTTGCTCATACATCTTCATGTCTTCCGGAGCGCCGTGGGTTTTGTACACGTGTTAGTGCCAGCTGTGTTCTTGAGGGCGCATGTAATATGCTTCCGACACGTGGATGGTCTTTTGGCCACATGATGGTCAGTTGACATGATGGCGGTTGATTTATCGAGGCAATCTGGACCGCTCATTCCATCTGACCGTTGATTTCCCCCGATTGATCTCAACGGTTTCAATCGTTTCCTTATAAAACCTTCTTTTTTACTCATTTCTCTTTACTTTTTACTGTTTCCTCTTTCACTTACCCACTTTACCTCCTTCCGAAGCACTGTAAATCTTGCCTTTGTGCACCGTTCAAGTCCCGTTTAAGCATTTCTTTAAGGTGCGTTTGTCCTTTTCCATTCCTTCTTCCTTTTTCTCTGTTTTTATTTCAAAGATGGTAAAGGATGACATGGGCATTACTCACTCGAGTCTTACGGCTGAGAAGCTTTCCCAGTTCATAGACGAGTATGCCATACCTCGGGACTTGAATCCAGTGTTGCCAGGCCCGAATGACGTCATTCATCCTTTTCCTGCCGGGAAGTTTGGCTTTTACACTCGCGTCTGCGATTTTGCCAACTACCGGGTCCCCTTCACGAAATTTCTGATGAAGGTTCTGAGGTTTCACGGTGTGCACATTTCTCAGGTGAATCCCTTCGGTCTCAGCCGAGTGAATCACTTTGAATTGTCCTGCCGTGCCTTAGAGAAGGGGGCGGATTTGAATGTGTTTCGGTGCTTTTATAAGTTGAACAAGATAGGTAGTTGGTATACCTTTGAAAAGCGTCGGTCTCTGGAGAGTTGTCATGACTACCAGACAACCAGTCTGAAGAACTGGAAAAACAAATTCTTTTTCTTGGACGACCGGTGCTTGCCCAAGGACATGGTCTGGTGTGAAAGGTTCGAGTCTTCTGAATGGGAGTTACCTCAGGGGTTTTGGTATAACCGGACCCTATATGTGTCCTTAGCCGAGAATAAGACTAATATTCAGAAGTACCCGGAGCATGTGCTCTGCCTCGGTGGTGTTAGCAGGAACTGGAGCTTAGATGACCGATGGCTTGTGGTGCGGTATAACGGAGTGGGTGAGTGGAGGAGCCATGCCTTTTAGAATACTTCCCCTTGTTTTCGCTTTATCTATTTTTTACTAACTCCCTGTTATGTTTGTTGTAGAGATGTCGCTGCTTGACTGCCTGAAGCTGGCCCGCTTTGATGACGCGGCTCTGGAGTTTACAAGTGAAAATTTGGGCAACACCAAGCCCTTAGTCGAACAGATGCAGAAGTCTCACCAGCCTATCATTCCTGTTGAAAATCCTGAGGCTGGTGCGAGTGGGGCTGGTGGTGAAGGTCAGACTACGGGAGTTATTACCGAGGTTGCTCAGGGATTACAACAGATTGGGGATGTGCCTGTCTCTTCTGCTGAGACGTTGCCTCTTAATCCTCCTCCTATTTCAGCTGTTCAAATGCCGCAATCTATGGGCCATGTTCCTCAATCTTCTGAACCGAGCCAAGTCTCGAAGCCTTCTTCCAGAGATGTTTCCGGTGATACTGCTGCGTCCCGGGGGTCTCGTAAAAGAAAGTCTTCTAAGGGTTCTACCCCCGAAAACACCAAAAGGAAACATCTGAGGTTCTTGGACGATCCTCCCGAGGTACATCCTAACCTACTTCATAGTTTAGAATATCACTTGTTTGGGGGTAAGTCCTCCCGGGATTCCGCTCCGATACTGATGGTGGCACATCCTCAGGTCATGGTGACTGATGACGTGGAAGAAGAAGAAGAGGCTAACCTGTTTTCCGGACCTCATAGTCCAGCTGCTGAGAAGCTTGTGCAGACTCGGTCGCATTCTACTGGTGAGTTTCGGCAGTCTCCCCTTCTGTCTCAGACCAATGTGGGGAATGATGATGATACTTTCCCCCCCGCAATGGTTTGAGACTGAAGCTCTTTCTCTGTATAATCTTGCAGCGGCCATTGAAGGGAGTGTAGGTGGTGGTGGATCGATCATGGATGAGAAGTTTATCCCGGAATGGGATTTGAAGAACGGCGATCGGGTGATTGATGGCCTTTCGGCCCGGATGATGCTTTTCAACTTAGACACCCCGGCGGATCGCGATTATTATCATAGGATGGAGTCTCCCTCTCTCGTTGAGGCGTTGCTGGTGAATCAGGCCCAGTCAAATTTTTTAGTGACTGAGGCCTACCGTCGGTGGACGGATGCTGAGGTTGACAGGGATAGGTTGAGGAAGAAGGGGGTTCCTGTAATCACGGACCAGCCATGGCCGATCTGAAGAGGAACTTAAGAGATGCACAGAACCAGGCTTCTTCTTCTCAAGCCGCTGTTGCTTCCACAGCTGAGTCACGGGATAAGGCTCTCAAGGAGTGTGAAGCTCTCAAGAAAAAGCTTCATGACTTCGAGGCTGCAGCTGCTGCTGATTCTAAGAAGACGAATGATCTCTTAAAGCAGATGGAAGTAACAATGGCCAACCTAAGGACAGGTACCGATGCTTTAGTTGCTGGTACGTCTGTGACGTTTCTTTCCTTTTCCTGCTTTTAACTTAACTTTTTATTGTTTAACACCTTTGTTGCAGAGCGGGATGATGCTCTAAAGGGGGAGAAGGTGGCCAAGCAGGTGTTAGCCTCGGCTGAGAAGAAGATGGCTACTGATGAAGAGGCATGGAAGGCCGAGAAGAAGGAGCTGATTAACAACATTGATCGGCTATTTGAGCTGAAGAAATTCTTTCTAACTACTGGAGCTCAACTGATAGCCGATCATGTGCATAAGGGGCCAGTGATGAAGAAAGCCGTGAGCGACGTCAACAATGCCATGAACGCTATGGGCTTTAATGTTGGCGTGAGGGCGGGGTATGCTGCGTCGGCGAAGGGCATCCCTCTGGCGGAGATGCCATTGATCAAGCATACTGCTGCTGACGAGCTTACTGTTGCGGCCCGAGCCTATGACGAGCTTGTCTTCCCCAAGGTTGCTAAACTGGTTGATCAAGTGACCGGGCCCCCAGAATCCCTTCCTGAAGCCTTCGATGAGTTGAAGCAAGATATCTCTTAGTTTTTCTGTTAAACTTTGTTTATGTTTGTTTGATCCGGGTCCTTATGTGGTCCGGTATGGTTTGTAATTTTTAAGACAAGTTCCACCGCATCCGAACCTTTTGATAAGGTTCGGTTTTTAATACAGGTTAAATCCTGGACCTATTGTGCATAGGTCTGGGACATGCTGCGGCCTTCTTGTGACCGTTTGTGACATGCTATTTGTCTTTTTGGTATTTTTATTTTCTAAGTATAAGAAGTGAAAGTTCGTAGCCTGTTGGATAGTGCGTCCACATATCTTAAGACTACGTTATGCATTGTTAGATAACCATGGTTTATGGGGTCCCCTTTTTCTGGGACGCGGCTATTATCCATGCCGCGCTCTAGAAGTCCAGGTTAATCCCTTTTGTGTATCTTATGAGTTTTGTAAAGGTGCTTAGTTTTAGGTTAGTTTAAGTCGAACCAAAAATTATCCACTTTGGGCCGAACCCTATTGCTACTCCTTTTTGTAACCTTGTGTACCACGTGGTTTTTTGTTACGTCGGACTCTTTTATGAGCCACGGTTTACATTTGCACCTTAGAATATTTTAAACAAACCAGCTTTTTATTTAACATTTTCCTAACGGGGCATGTCTCATCCCGTAAAATGACAAGGAAATAAAAACGGTGAGGAATGGCACATCTCACATTACAATGTAAAAAAGAAACTAAATAAAGACTTGCTGGTTGTTGCTCACATGAAGCATCTTTTTAGGTGAACGCCGTTCCAGGTGCGGGGTACGTTCTTCCCATCTAGGGTTTGGAGGGTGTAGGCGCCTTTTCCCCCAGCTGACTTGATTACGTATGGTCCTTCCCATGAGGCGGCCATCTTTCCTTTCTCAACCCCGCTAGCTTCATTGTTCCGGAACACATAGTCTCCGGGTTTGAAACGGACTTCTTTCACCCTTGAGTTGTAGAATTTTTCCAACTCTCGCTTGTACCGAGCTTCTTTTATAGCTGCGGCTTCCCTTCTTTCATCAAGTAAATCCAGGTTCATCCGGAGCTCTTGTTCATTGTTGCTGATGTGTTGGATTCTTAGGGATGGGGAACCAATTTCTACGGGAATCACGGCCTCGGTACCGTAGGTTAAACTGAAGGGGTTTCTCCCGTGCTTGTCTTGGTGTGAGTTCGGTGGGCCCATAAGACATTAGGAAGTTCGTCCACCCAGCCGCTCCTTTTTCGTCCCAGACGCTTCTTTATCCCTTCTACCAAGCTTCTATTTATTCTTTCCACCTGACCATTTGCCTGCGGATGAGCCACCGAGGCGAATGATTGCTGGATGTGGAGGTCCTGGCACCATTTCTTAAAGGGATTGTTTGCGAATTGTGTTCCATTATCACTGATGATGGTTTGCGGTAGCCCGAAACGGCAAACAATCTGTTCCCATACAAACTTCTTTACTTCTTTTCCGGATATCTTTGACAAAGGCCGGGCTTCTACCCACTTTGTAAAGTAATCTACGGCTACGAGCAAGAATTTCATGCCTCCAGTTGACTTCGGGAATGGCCCTACGATATCGATTCCCCATTGTTGAAATGGCCAGGCCGCGGTTACCGGGATGAGGTTATTCTTGGCTCGAAGACTCACAGGTGCGTGCCTCTGACATTCTTCACACTTCTGAAGCTCGGTGACGGCACTATTATGCATCCCCGGCCAAAAGTATCCGACGTTCATGGCTTTTGCTACCACCATTCTTGGACCTGCATGTATGCCACATATACCTCGGTGAATTTCTTGGATAATGTAAGAAGCTTCATCCAAGTCAACACATTTAAGGAGCGGTCCCAAGAATGTTTTTCGATATAACTGACCATCAACAAGCTGGTACTGGAGAGCTTTAACTTTTAATTTTCTTGCTTTTGCTCTATCTTCTGGGACGATATCGTTTAGAAGATACTGGACTATTGGAGTCATCCAGGTATCCGATGCCGCACGTACCGCCAATACAGCGGTTGTCTTGACAGATGGGCTTTGTAGAGCTTCCAAGTGTACTTCTTGCTTCGTGATGTCAACAGTGGATGCGGCTAGCTTACTCAGAGCATCGGCCCTTTTGTTCTTGCTCCCTGGTATGTGCACCACTTGACATGCTTCGAACTGCTCCATCAGCTTTTTAGCCTGCGTTTTTTCAAAGTATTATGTTAGTCGTTTTCTGGTTTATTTGACATCCGTGGCCGAGGGTTGTTAGGTGAAAACCCATACCTCGGCTAGATAAAGAATCATGCTGGCATCTTTAGCCTCATATTCTCCGGATATCTGATTAGCTACCAGTAACGAGTCGACATGGGAGATGACCTGCAGTACGTAGGACATTTTATTTTTAAGATTTAAAGTGAACTTTGCATGTAGCAGGGAGTTATTTACAAGTTTTTGTACCTTTTTGGCACCAACTTTGATGGCTAAACGAAGCCCAGCTATGACTGCTTCATACTCGGCCTCATTGTTGGAGCTTTTGAAGTCTAGCCGTATGGCATATAGTAGTTCTTGTCCTTCGGCCTCCTTTAGAACCATCCCGGCACCGGACCTTCGGATCCCGAAGCTCCATCGGTGTATAAGTGCCAAGTACATGCTGGGATGTTCTGGGATTCGACTTCAGCTGTTACTGGAATTTCTACTAGGAAATCAGCCACTGCCTGTCCTTTCACTGGTCCTCTGGTTTTGTATGTAATATCAAATGCTCCGAGCTCAATGGCCCATTTGGTCATTCGGCCGGAGGCTTCCGGCTTACGGAGGATCCGTAGAATTGGTTGCTCGGATTGTACTTCGATATTAAATGCCTGAAAGTATCTTCGGAGTCTTCTGGAGGTGTGAACTAGGGCGAGAGCTAACTTTTCCAAGATGGGATACCGCACCTCGTATTCTCGGAGGGCATGGCTGATGTAATATACCGGGTGCTGTATTGTTCCTCTGGTGATGATGAGAACGGCACTAATAGCACCTTCCGAAGCAGAGAGATATACCGTGAGTGTCTCTCCTGGTTCTGGTGCGGTTAAAGTGGGGAGATTCATCAAGCATTTCTTAAGTTCTTCAAAGGCGACATCAGCCTCGGTCGTCCACTCGAATTGCTCTTTTCCCAAACTTTTCTTTAAAACATTCATAAATGGCAACGTCCTTTCTGCAGCTTTTGCAAGGAACCGGTGTAGAGCTACCAGCCGTCCATTTAGGGACTGCATCTCCTTCAGGCAACGGGGTGGTTTCATTTTAAGCACAGCCTCAACCTTTTCTGGGTTAGCCTTGATTCCATCTCGGGCCATCAGGACCCCTAAGAACTTTCCTTCTTCCAGGCCGAAAGAACATTTTTGGGATTCAACTTCATGTTTATCTCTCGTAGCTTATCAAATGTCTCGGCGATGTCTTTTATCATTGTATCTTCCGTGACACTTTTGATGACAACATCGTCCACGTAGACTTCCAAATTTCTTCCTATCTGATTTTTGAATGCCGCGTCCATCAATCTTTGGTATGTGGCTCCAGCATTTTTCAGTCCAAACGGCATTTTTGTATAACAATACAAACCTCCGTTGGTAACGAACGCTGTTTTATCTTCATCGGCTTCGGCCATTTGAATTTGATGATACCCTTTATAGGCATCAAGAAAACACTTTAATCTGAACCCAGCTACGGCATCCACCTTTACATCAATCTTCGGTAGGGGGTAGCAAGCAATCTTTTGGGCATGCGTTATTGAGATCCTTGAAATCTACACACATCCTCCAGGCCCCGTCGTGCTTCTTTACTAGGACGGGGTTGGCTACCCACGTCTGGTATCGTACCTCACGGATTATACCGGCTTTTAATAGATTTTGAACGTCGTCCGCAATGGCTTTTACACGATCTGGAGCCATGCTCCTTTTCTTCTGAGCCACCGGTTTAACTCCGGGATAAGTGTTTAACCTATGTTCGGCCAACGACCTTGGTACCCCCGTCATATCCGAGTTTTCCCATGCGAAGACATCCAGAGAGTTAGAGAGCAACTTCCAAAGTGCTTCCCGAGCTAAGGTCGGAAGTTGTGCTCCAACTAAGATTTTTTGTTCTGGAAACCGCGGGTGAATTGACCATTTTTCAGTTAGGGCTGATCCGGAATTTCCTGGATCGTCCGGATCCCTTGCCGTGTCCGAAGATTGTCGAATTTCGGAAATAGAGAGCCCTGCTTCTGACTCAAGGGTCGCAATACCTTGCTCGGTTGGGAACTTTAAGGCACCATGTATGGTAGATGTTACCATCCCAAAGGCTTTCATTGCCGGCCGCCCTAAGATAACATTGTGTACCGATCTGGACCCTACTACTAGAAAGGTCAGTATGACCGTTCTTTGGCAGGCTCCGGAACTGAATGTTACGGGCAAGGAGAGCTGCCCCACGGCTGTACTATTTCCCCAGAGAAACTTATCAAAGGCATGGAGACAGGAATCAACTTTTGCTGGGAAGCCTCGGCTAACTGTTGGAAACACTGGAGGTACATGATTTCCGAGGCGCTTCCTCCGTCAACGTATATTCGGTGTATCTTATGCCCTGCCACTATCCCGGAGATTATAATTGGGCCTTCTTTGTAATCGTTGGGTGAAACAGATGGAAATGCTATGGGCTGCGACATCCATGCTGCGACATGATCATTGCTTCTTTTTGTTCCTTGTTTGGCCAAGGCACGGATCATGTGGATCCCGGCCTGATCATTGGGGTTAGCGATGTGGGTGGTACTGGCTTTGCCTTCCTTGATATCTTTTACCAAATGTGCCAGCTTCCCAGCTTTCAGGGCTTTTTCAATTTCTTGCTTTAAAGACCAACATTCATCAGTATCGTGACCTCGAGCCCGATGATAGTCACAGTACTTTTTAGTGTGTTTATCGGACGTGGGCTTCTGTCTCGGTGGTTTAGGAAATCGATATTCTCTGTGCTAAGTATCTCACTGGGGGTTTTTAGTAGTTCGGAGTAACCTCCTCCCCTGTATGGAGGGGTGCTCCTGCTAACAGAACTTTTTTCATTTCTGGAGTAAGGCTGCGGCCTGCTTTTTCCCCATGAGTTTCCGCGATCTGTGCTTGGAGCCCCCGACCCCTTTTTCCAGGAGTTATTTCTGGAAGTGGAACGATATTCATTATCATATGTCTGGCTGCATGCATTTTTTCCACGAGCGAAAGCTCGTGCTCGCTCCATTAATACTTCCATAGTCTTCGGGAGGTCTTCGTGCAATTTTTCTACCAACTGGTTATTGCGGACACCGTGGCAAAACCCTGATATCCGCAGCTGATCCACTGCACCACTGATCTGCATGCTTTCTTTACTAAACCTGTCAATGAACCTTTCCAACGTCTCCCCGTCTTTCCTGCGAATGTTATGCACTTCTGTGATGTCTTTTGAACATCGTCTCTGTTGGGAGAAATTTTGCAAGAACACACGACGAAGTTCGGTCCAATTGGCTATTTCTCCAGGCTGCAACCCATCAAACCAAACTCTAGCTGCCCGGTGAGGGTTTGAGCAAACATGTGGCACCATGCAGGCATGGGCCATAGTTCAATCTCTGCCGCTCCGTCAAAATCGAAAACATGATCATCGGATCTGTGGTACCATCATACTTTTTTACCGTTACAGGCATTTTAAGTTTTGCTGGTAGGGGGCGCTGGCTATTCTGGGAGCAAACTTGGAGTAAGCAGCCATATAGGCTGGTCGATATGGAGCGGTCAGATCATCTTCTGCGGTTGTGGTGACTGGCCTTCTCAGTTGAGGGATTGACCAGATGGGTCATGGTTCGGTAACCTGCAGGGAGAGAACTTCCTTGCGTAGTGCGAAGTTGGGAGTTGTGACCACAGTAGAATAAGTGGCTTGTGAGACCAAACCGGAGTAGGTCCGGAAGACGCTGGGTCCGTCGATAGAGAACAAATTTACCTGTACACTTTTGAGCATAGCTTCCTTCTCCTGTTGTGTCTTTAGTTGCAATAAGAAGTCACGGTTTCTTGAGAGGAAATCATTGTCAAATTCCAGGTTGTTATCTTGGTTTTTGAGAAGGGGTTTTTCCACCGAACCTTGTAACGACATGGGACGCCGTCCGTGTTAAAGGGTCCTACGGACGAGACAGCAACCATAGAGGTCGTGACAGCAGTGACCTCAGTTTCAAGTTCACTAGTGTGTGTTACGTCTTCAATGATGAATCCTTCAGATGAAGCCGCCATGGGAAAAACCGTCGATATCTTTAACCACAAGGATTATAGAAAACGGTTGTACAAACGGATGGCGCCAATTGAAGATCCAAAAAGTGGCCGAACCTGAAGTGCGGTACCAGGTATGGCCGAGGGAACTGGATCTGAACTGTCTTTAACCTGAGCTAAAGCCTGCACAAGTCAACAAACCGTTAGGCTCGTTACAGAGGAGGAGGGAGGGCCTCTCTGTAACCACCCTCCGGCGTGAGGATAAGTATTTATTTAGTGAGAGAAAGTAGAGAGAGAAAGTGTGGTACGGAGTGAGAGCATTCGTGTGTTTTTTGTACTTTAATGAGGGTATTTATAGTGGTCAACAAGGCTTTGTACTATACTTCGGACTAGCATTGTACTATCCTTCGTACTGCGTTGACCTGCGGCCGAGTACTGTACTTACCCACGGTGATGGTGCTCTGTTTCGTCCAGAGCTTAGTCCGTGCCTTGACACATTGAGCTGCGGTATAATTGCTTATACCTCTTCATGTCTTCCCAAGTCCTTAAGTTACTTGTAACTTGTTGGACTTTAGCACGACTTAGGAGGCACGTGTCCACTAGCTGCGGTATAATTGCTTATACCT